>CALZFC010000018.1:2260000-2267500 GCA_945643635.1 Allodiplogaster sudhausi | reverse complement strand
GAACCTATTAATTTTATCGAAAGTACAGTTGAATGCTCTAGAACGCTTGATTGCTCTCGGGCTGCGTCAATTTGAGGCGTATTCTTTTAGCCTTTGCCGCTGTATTTATTTTTTTACATTAACCCGGCTCTGAGGCCAATATTTTTGCCTGGAATCCAGCCAGCTCCAATTTCACACCTATCTCTTGTCAAGCCCCACTCCTGGCACGATTTGAACCATAAATCATCACAACGCTGTCGCTTGGCTGTTTGGTGGATATCTTTACGCAGTCAACAGACACCCGGGGTACATCAGAGAAACGGCGCAGCTGTCGTAAGGAGAGAGAGAGAGAGGGAGTGCCGAGAGAAGCAGAGAAAGAGAGACGATAGATTCGAAGAGAAATGAAGAACAAAAGAGAGAGAATGACAACGCCGCTCGGAAATTGAATGACTTTTGCGAGAGAATAGACTGTGTTTGGGGGACTGCTGTAGACTTGGAGGGAGCGGCTGACCCTGCGGCTCTCCCTCCTGATCATGGCCGACATCAGCTGCAACATTTGAGAGAGAGAGAGAGAGGAGAGAGAGAGAGAGAGAAGGGGAGAGTGAGAAAAGCAAGCAAGATAAGATTGCAACCTCCGGTCCCTGGCTCTATTTACGCATCCCCTCTTGTTTCAAGTCGATACGAAGCTCCAGAATGGGAGAGGAAGAGATTCTAATTTCTGTTTAGCCGTTTTTATGGTTCATGTTTTTCCTGACTCGATGCCAGAAAATGTTTAGAGAGACGAGAGCATGACTTGTTCATGCAAGAGTTGTTGCAGAAGAAGCCAAAACTCTTGAGCTTGAGTAAAGCTAGCGGAGCAAGTCGGCTTTGCACTATCCCTCTCTTGTGTTTGCGTTTGATTTATTGCTGACGGAAGTGTGGAGGGAGGAGAGACTGAGGGCACCAAGGAGGCGAGAGAGAAGCAGACAGCAGTAGAGAGAGAGAGAGAGTGCGAGAGAGAGAGAGAGAGAGTGAGCAGCATCATGCTCAACCCGGTGGTGACTTCTCAAGTGTCTTGCCTCAGTGGATATCTTGTTTCATCTGTTCTTTCTATCCCGTCCCCAAGCTCCGCCCACCCGTCCTCGGATCAGGCGGCACTGGCACGTTTCGATTTTGAATAACGGCGTTTCCTCGCGAAAGCAAAACCTGGTTTTTCAAAAGTAAGACGCCGACGAGCTCGTAAAGCGAAAGAGAGCGAGAGATAGAGTGGAAGAAATAGAGAGAAATAGAGAGAAAGAGAGAATTTCCTGCTTACACCACCATCTTGCGTAGAAAAAGCTAGCTTGAGCAGCGCCGTCCCCAATCATCTCGCACAGCTCGTATCGCTGTGCAGAGTGTCTGCTACTTATCTGCCCCGCTCTCTATCGACGAGTCTTTCATTTTCTGTTCACAAGACACGATACAAGTGTTGTAGTCTATGCCCATCGCTTCCACTGCATAAATCACGCGCTATTCATCATGACGCCTGCACTCTCATCGTATTCTCCGTTTTATTATCAGTCTCCCTCTAATACTATCTCTATTTTTGGTTCCTATCTTTAAGGAAAGGTATTCTCTTCAAATGCTCTGTATATTTTTAGCTCAAGTTTTTATGATGTTATCGATTTTAATCATGTAGAATGATGGCACCAAAAAATGCAGGCAAAATTTATCAGGTGATATACCTGAAGTTGTTCTCTCCTTCCAGCGGATCTCTTCGCTGTGTACACAGCCCATAAAACCTTGTGATTTAAGTGAATTGAATATCTGTTCGAGCTGCCCTATTTGTGCTGATTTTCTCAGTAGAGCAGAATTTACTCTTTGCCAGGAAATACAACTATTTTACTGCTATACACCCTAATATATTGGAATCCGTTGATTCCCGAGCCGAGCAGTGCTTTTCTTCCGTTCCCTGCTCCAGTTTTTGTTACTCTCCGTCTCCGTCGGGAACATTCTATTCATATGTTTCTTGCCTCATCTTGGTCGGTCACTAGGTTGAGGGGTGTTGCTGTTCCAGGAGGGAGAGGGAGAGAGAGAGAGAGAGAGTAAGAAAGATAGACGAGGCCTCTTATTTGCTCTGGCGACTCTCCTGTCCTAGCGCATTCAACGGGCTTTTCCTGGTGTCCGGCTGGGGGGTTCGTGCATGCGTCTCTTTATCTGTATTTCTTTAAATGTCTCATATTCCGGGTTCTCCCGAACTTGCCTCTCTCCCTCTCGCTCTCTTCCCTCTCACTCTCTCTCGCTCTCTCTCCCTCTCCCTCTCTCTCCCTCTCGCTGTCTCTCCCTCTCACTCTCTCCCTCTCTCTCGTCGTCTATTGTGTTTTCTTTTTCCTCCCTCTCTGAAGCCAAATGATGCTAGGGCTGAACCGCGGAACAAATGATCTTGCGAAGGGAGGCGTGTTAGTTTGGGCTGCCCCCCTCCCTTCAAGGAACACATTTTCAAAGAGAGACATTCAGCACGCCTTCCCTTTTCCTTCCACCTGGCTGATTTCAGTGTGAGAGCGAGAGATTCATTTGAAGAAGAGAGAGCGCGAGGGAAAAGAAAAGTGATTATGGATAAGTAGAGAAGCCCCGCGCGTGGAACAGAAACCATGGAGAAGGCGGCGGATGAGAGTGATCGAATCAGTGTGTTAGCGAGACGGAGAGAAAAGAAGGAGAGAATGACGGGGGTTATTCTCTTCCATTTAAATACATTTGTGTCGCTATTGATTAGTGCAGGAGAGGAAGTGAGGGTTGGGAAAGAGAGGAGAGGGGAAGTGTGATGCGAAAGATGCAGAGGGAAAGATCGAGGGAGCTGAAATAGGTCTGACCCATGACAAGGTTGTAACCCCCCGGGCCGTTGACCTGGAACACTTTGTAATCGCCCGGGATTGTCATTTTTCACTTTCTAACCCCCCGGGTTGGCAATTTTTCACATTGTAACCCCCCGGCCCGTGTTCAGAGACATGAACTATTTCAGCACTGCGAGGGAGAGAGGAGTCAGAGGGAGAGAATGAGAAAGAAAAGTGGAATGTAAAGAGTGCCAATGAAGGCTCAAAAAGTTGCACCATTGATAAGCAGATTGCATGCGTGCCCCGACCCGCGTCCCCTTTGACAGTGTTCTGCCACATTATTCTCATTCCCAAAAATGCTAGGCAGAAAGTTCGAGCCGATCGTACGTCATCCATGCCGAGTGATCTCGTATTATCATAGTCTTCTGATTCTAAAATGTTGCTCGCTTTCTCTATTCTTGCTATTCTTGCATTCTCGAGCCCTTCGAAAGGTTTGCATCACCCGGTGTTCAACTGTCACTCTTATGTAATAAGTAGATAATAACCGGATATTATACCTTGTTTCCCTATTGCAAAACCTCTTGATCTGATACGGCATGCCTGTTAAATCGCGGTTTGAGTATACGGTATTCGTGCACGCCTGGATTACGGTAACATATTCTACGTGGCCCTCCATTCAGAAGGTGCCATCCTCTAGAATGGCGATGTCCTCGGGAAGCGACGGCGGGGGAGAGCGCCATCAGCCACCCCGACGGCTCTTTCATCGCGAGTCCTTTGGCACGACTTCCGAAGAGTCCGAGGACGACAGTGACAATCGGGGTACGGTAGAGAAACACACTAAATGTACGACAGTTTTTTGTAGGTAGAACTTAGTTGGCACGGTAGATTCTCTTACCGTAATATTTGGAAGCTTGATTGTAATATCAGTTCTACCAATGGGCTATTCGCTATTCAGAAAGTAACCACATAATATTACTTTAAAAAATGGAATTAGCAAGCTTTATTTACAGGTTTTAGCATTAAGAAAGTTCCCATTTTCTGCATTACGGTTTTTATCAATCGTAAATAAAAAAGTTTGTATGTACAAAATTCTTGTTTCTAAATTAAAGACTAAGTAGGTCTACTCTTTGGCCGAATTCTCACATGATCTGTAAAAGCTTTACAGCGTCATCCTTACCGTTAAAGGTGTTTCTCGACTTAAGAAAGGTGTTAAAACGTGGGAATTGCTTCTTATCAAGAAGGCTCGCGTGCATAGGGGATCAGATGAAGTTGAGCTTCTCACCAACCTCTTGTGAATGCCATATTACGAGGCACTCGATTCTTATTCTTCTCTTTTTGAATTAATAACGAATCAGGCTTCTCATCTTTTATAGGTAATAAAGTAAGTAATATTCAGCCTCGTTGAAGCACTGCATGGTTGCAAAAAATAGGCGAATGGGCTGAATTGTAAAAAAAAAATATTTGACAGGGTTTGTCCTATTGGGTCTAGTATTGTCGAAATTTTATTCATATTTTTCTTAATATTAGTTTGAACATAATGCTTCCAAAAAGTTCTAATTTTTCTCTAAATGAAACTTTTAGAATGGAATCTGATATCCTACTGCATTCTCCTTTGTCTTTTGGTCTAGAAAAGCGATTGCCTGCCTACTCTATAGCGGCATCCGAAATATAACAAGCGTTTCATGGCGTGTTGGCATTAGTTAGGACTTTCATCTAACATTTATTATTAGTGCAGGAACTCAGGTGGTGATGGGGTTAAGGCTAAAGACGCGTGCTCGTTGGATTTCCCGGATTCAACTCTCTTTCTTTCCTGGACTTTTTTCGACTTCCTAAGCAAGTTCCTTTTCTCGGTCATATGCCAAAGATATCGATCTTCTGAAATAATTAAAGCCTGTTAATTTACGGGTCAATCAGCTGATGTGGTTTGGTTAAGGTGATGGCCGCATTTTCAAAGGTGTGTCGGAAGTGGTCATTATGAGAGAGAGAGAGAGAGAAAGAGAGAGAAAAGAAAGAGAGAGAAAAGAAAGAAGAGAATGAAGAGTGAATAGACACTGCCAGTTTGTCCTCAATCTCGAATTTAGCTGTGTGGATGATCTACAGGTCATCTTCAATCATTGCATGTGCACAGAGGATGCGTATAATGAGAGGGATTCAAGTTATTTTGGCAGATGCGAAGAGAATTGGGAGGTTGCATCAAATGACCCTGTAAATCTCATTTGAATATCTGGCGGACTTGGTGTACTTTGCACTACGCACAATCGAGAGAGAAGGAGTGCACCAACCGATTGTGCGGTCTTTTACATTCCATTACAAGAGTGCAGTACAAGACATTGCTTAGTCAGCGCGCCCTAGAATTATTTACTATGCCTGACAATGGTGCCATGCCTTGTGCACTTTACTGGAAAGGGCATTCACAGGCTGTCGCAGCATGCGTGACGTTGTATCATTTGAAACTTGTAGCTGTCAAACTCGTACTACAATGTCAGTGGAGATTGTGAAATTGACTACTGCCCTAAAAGATAGTGGCGCCTATTTGACGGATAATTTATTGCTTCATTTCTATTTTGCTGCCGCTCTTGGACTGCAGCTGCTTGACTTTGCAGACTACGTGCAGAAATAACTATTTTTTTATTTGAAAGGCCACCATTGGTTTTTGAACAGCTGCAACATGTAAAGTAAACAAGGAAGTTGTTGCATTTCATAATCGTCTTGGGTAGAGTAGGAAATATGTCATCTGGAAGGTGATGGGATATGCAATTCCTGCAGAGCTTTATGGAAGTTTGTGCGATAACGCATGAGATGTAGGAGATTCTTGACCGGATGGAAAAAATAGAGAGAATGCGGTACAAGAAGAAAATTGGTTTTTGAACAGCTGCGACATATAATGCGACAAGGAAGTTGTTGCATTTCATAATCGTCTTGGATAGAGTAGGAAATATGTCATCTGGAAGGTGATGGGATACGCAATCCCTGCGGAGCTTTATGGAAGTTTGTGCGAAAACGCGTGAGATGGAGGAGATTCTTGGTCGGATTGAGACAATAGAGAGAATGCGGTAAAAGAAGAGAAGAAAGAACAGAGAGCATGTGCCATTTGCCGTGCCGGCCTAACGGCCAAGCTGCCGAGATCGCCCGGCTTTTCCTCAGGGTCCTTGCGCCGACGGGGAAGTTTATCTCCGCCGCGTGGTGTTGAGGAGGCATCTGCCAAGAATGGGGTTCTAGAAAAGAAGAATTCCCAAGACACATAAGGAACACATCATACATTGTCTCTAGGACTTGACGGGGCGCTCGGATTTACAACCAACGCATTAGACTGTGTAACTGCCCATTGCGAAAATGACTTTGATGTTTGGATGAGAAAGAAAAGAAACGCATTTCTACTTCCTATTAGTTTCGCAATAACGTTTGCTCCTCAGAAGCTGCATTTTTAATAGCGAATATTCCCAAGGAATCCACACCAGGCAGATAACCCGTTTTGAGATTCAGAGCCACTGACATTAATATCTGAGTGCCTTGATGGCAGCAGAGAGACCCGCGCGGTCAGCCAATGAGACCACGAAAGGCAGTCGTTGGCTAACTGGTATTCTTTCTCTGTCCTAGTCTCTCTCTCTCTCTCTCTCCTACTCTCTCTCTCTATTCTTTCTTTTCACTGCCCGCTGCATCGATAAATTGTTTTGTTCCGGCCGCTCCGAAATGTGAAAAATGCACCAGCGTATGTGAGAAAGTAGTCTTAGATGGAGAGAAAATGGACGGAAGAGCCTGCTGGTCTTCTTAGAACTCTTGGCTGGTGGGTTCTGCTTTATGCTTTGCCGCATCGCATTATCGTTTTCGGTGGTTATTCAACAGTTTGTTGTTTTCTTTTCGAATTACATTGACTGTGGTTTTCATTGCTTCTCTCTATCGCTGTCTATTCCTGTATTTTCTTAATTTTTCTCTTTACATTCTGTTTCTCTTTCTCTCTTCCTATCTTTCTCTTCTCACTCTCTCTTTCGTGCTCTCTCTCTCTCTCTCTCTCTCTCTCGCAAAATGCGCTTTTGCATTGCTTGCTGACCGTCGCCTTTCTGTGGACACAGTCCCAAGTGGTGGTTTCCATCTGTTGGACGAGATTCTGACGAGAGAGCGGCTAAAGACACGAGGAGCGAGAGAGATGCAGAGAAAGAGAGAATTGGAACGAAGGACTGAGAAAGCTGTGTGAAGGGGGAGTCAGCTGGGTCGTCATTTGAGGGTGCTTCCACTCTTAGTCCCCGTGTGGCGGGATAGCCAATGAGACTGAGAAAGGGGAGAGAAAGAGAGTGAGATGGAAAGAGAAAGGATACAAGACGAGACAGAGAGAGAGAGAGCGAGAGAGAAAGATAGAAGGCGGAGGAGAAATTGAACGGATTGGAACGATGCTATTGGGATTTAGGGTCGTCTGTTGTGGAAGAGGAAAGAGTGCCACGACGCAGGAGGCTCTAATGTCCTCTTGCAGGGTGCATCATTACTCATTGGACTAGTCATCGTCTCTGTGGCTTGTGCCTTCCGCACTATTCATACAGTTTATTCTAGGAGAATTCTAACAGTTAGAGCGGTTTATGGCTAATTTACACTGCCTTTTTGATGTTTCATTAGTTGGCGTGCGTCTCTCAAAAAGTACGAGAAAAGGTCACGTCTTCTGCTCCGTCCCGTTAACGATTCGGTTGCTTCTACAGCAGAACGAAGCAAGATTACCCTCACTACTCCAATTTCACACGTGAGC
>CALZFC010000018.1:2240000-2255000 GCA_945643635.1 Allodiplogaster sudhausi | reverse complement strand
GAGAGATAGAGAAAAGTGAGAAAGCGAGAGAGAGAGAGAGTGAAGACGCGAAAGAAATGCAAAGAACGAGGTTTCAACGTGACTTCATGGACGTGATTTTCTGATGCGTTCTTTGTGGAAGGCGTTAAATGTTAGCATCCCTGACTAGCCTCTCGCTTTCTCTCTTTCTCTAGTCTCCTCTCTTTCTCTAGAAGTAATTCAATCTGGAACCCAGAGGTGGTATGCACTCCCCTTCCCTTTTAAAAGACAGAAGTGATTATCTTTCAACAATGCAAGCCTATGCCATGGCTTACTTTATCTGAAAATGCCTCCCACGGCCGATTCCGGCAGCCGGAAGATTAACTGTGGTCCCATTCCTTTTTATAGCTTCATTAGTCGAATACAGAAGACTTTTACATCCCAAATATGAATAATTTAACTCGAATGTTTAGTGTGAAAATTCATAATAACGAAGGTGCACCTTTAATTACCGTTTCTATGTACCAAAAAACAGTATTGCAATATTTCTACGATCATTTATTATATCTGCCTTGAAAGAGTAGCTTCCTTTTTCCAATGGATGCTGATCTCTTTTGCTTCTTCGCAGCCCCTTTCCATTTCGTTCGCAGCCTTCTTTCATCGTCACTTGCTCTATTTATTGCACATTCCTTACTTTCTTTAGCGTCTCATGTACTGCTAGTGTCAGCATCCTTGTGAAGGAGACTGCAAGGAAAGGTTGTTATTATTCTACTATAATGCAGGAATGAAGGGAGGGACTTAGGGAGAGAAGGAGAAGTGAGAGAAAGAGAGGGAGAGAGAGAGAGAAAGTCAAAGTGAAAGAAGGAGAGACAGAGATGAGATGGATAGAGAGAAATGGGAAAGCCACTTTCAGCACCCTGACTTGTTGACAACTCGCAGCCCTAGCCACATGGCAAGAGTTGTGGAAAAGAATATACAAAGCGCTTACTCGCATCACCTGTTTCGATTGGCTTTTGTCAAACCGAACCCATTCATGGCTTTCCTTTCCATTTTGTGTCTGCCGTCCTCTGCACCAACTACATTCACTCCTAACAGAGCTACCTTTTTCTCCTCCCAGATTCCACTATTGCGGTGTTATTCATTCCCTGCAAGATTTCTTCTCCTTTCCTGTGCATTTTGCAGACCTCCTAATTTGTCCGGGGAAATATTTTTGATATCTTGAGATTTGTAGCGTGACAGAGTGTTATTTTTTTGCTGACATACAGCTGCGTTTCTTCTGCTAGACCACTCCATTCAACCATATTCTTGCAAAACGGCGCTGCGACAAAAAGAAAATTGAGATGTTGATGCTTTGAAATGAGATTAAGGGTTTATGAAAAAAACGCTATTTATCACAGTGTATTTGAAAGTAGTTGCTATTCAATGTTGGTACTATTCTTCACGTTTTCTTCTCGATGTTATTTCCTCTTCTTCTAGTCTTCGTTCTATGCCTAACGCGTCTTTATCTTGTTCATCATGAAGGGTAGGGAAGTAGGCAGAGGGAGAGAGGCGCACGAGAGAGAGAGAGAGAGAGAGAGGATGGTAGGGAAAGAGTAAGAGAGAGTAAAGTTTGGAAACAAATCAGGGAAGATGTAAGAATGAAAGGAAAAATGGCGATATTTGGTTTACTGCACCGATGTCTGAGTTGCATGCTTTGAACAGTGTTTACCTACCACATTTGATACGGTATATATTTCCTGAGTTAGATTAGTCTAGTATTTTGCAAGGGTCTCACATAAGCTAATGAAGGATTCTAAAAAGACAGATTCTGTTGTGTGCTCTCTTCTTCTTCTTCTTCTTCTAAATCATCGCTGGTGACTGTTGTGCATTTTAGACACTTAAGTTGTGTGCAGAACATCTGATTTATCATCCTGACCTAAGAGATCGGACCTTGTGTGCATTTCTGTGAATGTCTTGAATGTCTGTTGGTTTATCACTCCAAGAGACTTTACAGCCCTTCGAAAAAGCTTATCTGTTTGTTCCTTTTTTGCGCAAACAAATCGAGAAAAGTTTAACGGATTCGCTTCCTAGAAGTGATATCAGTTTGAAAGATTTTTAATGCATTCTTTTGTTAAATTTAATCTAATATCACAGAATACACTTGGATTATGGGGGATAATGTGGATATGAGTCCTGATTTGGCAACTGGTTATCGCCTCGGGTGAGAATGAATCTATTGTTCGGCTAGGTGGGGCTTAAAAAATGGTCTCCTTTCACCCTTTCGCGGCTAATATGTCTTCCAAAAAGTTTATGGGGGAGTTTATATTATATGAATGAACTCAAAAATTGCCATTGACTTTGTTGATCGCATGTTTCAATTCCATTCACCTTTTCCTCTCTTCCTTTTTGTGGTAGTTCAGAACAAGTGATGGAATGAGTGAGATGTGCTCTAGTTTTACAACATTTCATTTTAGCTGAATAGTTTTTGGTGACCTATAAATGTTTTAAGGTAGTAGTAAAAATGTTCGCTAATTATTTCTATGACAAATTAAATACTGTAAAATTTACAGGTGACTTGGTCGTTCTCTCCGAAGCAGCAGACGACTTCTACGTCAGGAGGAGGCGCGGCGTCTTCCTCTTCCGCCGCAGAGACGACTCGCGCCACGAGAAAGGCAGCCACGATCGTGGCCGCCGACGCCAGCAAGATTCCGGCCTACGTCGGAGGTTCGGGAATTCAAGAATTATAATTCTTTTTTATTTATTTTTATTGTTAATTATATATTAGTCAAGAACTTTTTAGATGTTTCTTTCTTTCTTCACTTCCCTTTTTCTTGCAGAAAAATATTTTATTTTTTGGAAAATCTGACGCCATAATGCTTCGTTTTTTTTTCCTTTTTTTTCCTTTTTGGTTTTAACCCATTTACGCTTCAAGGCGGTTTTATTTTATAGGACCGAACAATTGTTTTTAACCACATAATTCAGTTACCGGGAGCGTGTTTGTAATGATATTTCACGCATAATTCCCATTTCTTCTCTGGTGTGGGAATACAGTAGTTTGCAGCGCGTTGCATTACCACTATCTTTTCCTTGTAACTGCTCGGTGTACTGTATTCGGACCAGTTGTTTGTTGCTTCTATGGCTTTGTGAACGTAAAATTTAGCTGTTTTCTTTTCTTTATCATTCTGCTGATTTATAAATATTTTTTGGGGCAGGGAAATATTAGTGCGGCAAGAATATCGCGCATTTATGTCAAAAGTTATCGTGTTAGGTAACAGCGAGCAAAGATTTGCTGGGTTGCCCGTTTTCTCGCTGTTCCTTGCGTTGAAGTCGAAACGAGGATTAAATTTTTCATGCTTCCAGTCTTAGCATTTGCAACTGCACAGCATTCCAAGTAGAAGTTTGCAAAATCTTTCACTGCTAGCGCTTCGACTTGTCACATAGATGACAAGTGAAATATTGAGCAGCTTATTATTTCTTGTTTACCTAGGGTTACTGTAAATTTTTATTTTTGCGCATGTGGAACACCTAATAATTATTTTATATCCTTTCTGGTCTGAAACTGGTCAGAAATATATATTTTTTTTTAAATTATAGAAAAACGTAACCAAAAAAATGGATTATAGTAAAAGTAAGAATAACAATAAATCTATTGTTTTTATTAAGGCACGCAGTCGGCGCGCTCGTCCAAGAGCGGTGGCGGGAGCAGCCACTCCCATGGTTCGACATGCAGCTCATCCAACACTTCTCCTTCCGAGTCTCCCGCACGCGCTCCCTCAGGTGAGAGAAGGAAAATGGCATTTGGATACTGTAGGTTCTAGATAGATGACTCTTGGCTACTGTAGGTGCTTGAAAAGTGACATTGAAATACGGTATAAAGAGCATCCGAATAGGTGATAAAAGCTGCTTGTTGAGAAGGAGTCTGTCATTGAAAAAAAAACTTTTAGGTGGAATTATGAATGCGTAATGTATTATCACGATAAATAGGGCATTGCCACGCGGATTTTTCCAGTAAATTTAATAGGATTATTTTAAAGGAGAACCACCTCGCACTCCTCTTCTCGCTCCCGCCATCAAGTCTGGATACAAGAAGGTACTTTTTCCATTCTCTGGTTCTTTCTTCTCAGTATTCTTTTCTGGCGCTTGCCGAATAACTGTCATCTTTTTATCTTTGTACTTGGCTTCTGAATGGCCAAGACATGTAAGCAGTTTCCGCAAGTTATCGCTATTCATTATCTTGGCCGCAGAATGTCATTATAATATTTTGTATCTCATTGATATTCAATCAGCCGTCCTGCCATTCCGTGGAACTCACAGCCGCCGTTGTACTCTCTATCTCTCTCCTCGATCTTTTTATCTATCTCCTCTCTCTCTCTCTTTCTCTCTCTCTCTCTCTCTCTCTCTCTCTCTCTCTCTTCCACTTCTCCCACACCTCTACAGTGTGTTTTCCTCAATTCGCCAACCTCACTCTATCCTCTTTCCCCTGCCTCCCCCTTTCAATCTGCCTCTGCCACTCTAGCCCACCCACCAGCCACCACAATCGATTGGAGTGAGGAAAGATAGTTGAGCATGTTCTAGTGTGGCGCTGAGACAGACACATTCTGCTATTGTTCTACTCTTGGTGTTATCCCAATGAGCTTTGAGCCTTTTTTCCCTTTTCCCCCTGCTTGCCAGCTTTTTTGATAATGTTTTTGTTTTCTTTTCCTTTTTCCCTCGAAGGCGCAGGACGTGTTGATGTGCACTGAATCGAGTAATATTCGAAGCAGAGTAGATTAGTTGTGGATTAGCTACCTGACCATGAGCTCGCTAAACAAATCAATATTATTGTCCAGCTTTATTCTCATTTCATAGTCCTTGCAAGGAAGTGTATGTGCGAGACTCGTTTCTGCTTGTCTATTCAGAGTTGCTAGAGACCGATCTTGCAACATCTTCTCTTGCTGCCTGCTTCCCAGTACTCTCTCTCTCTCTCTCTCTCTCTCTCTCTCTCTCGCTCGCTCGCTCGCTTCTCTCTATCTCTCTCACACTCTCTCATTCCTATACTATTTCTTTGTTTAGTCTAACCCTTTCTCGCATTGAGCCCTCAGTTCTAATCTTCTTCTACTGATCACATTCCTGCTACTGCACGGTTTTTGTTTCTCTTAGTTTGTCTTTATTTATCATTGATGGACGGTTATATGTAACAGCGGTCTGCCTACATTTCACAGTTAGAAGAAGGTGAAGAGGAAGAATGAACGTCTTTCCCTTTAAAATCGTAAGACTCTAGCAGTAATCGTAATTCCTTCTTAAAGACACTAAAACAAAGAGCAATTTCTTAAACGGGATTTTTTTTCTCCTCGCTATCTCCCTTTCTCCAATACGTATCTGCTAGCAAGAATCCTTCCTTTTATTTCATTGTATCATTACTTACTTTTATTAGATAGAACTCTTCGAGTATATCTCCCCAGTGATCATTGGTTTCTTTAAAAAGAAACATTGTTTTCTCCACATACTTGGCACTACTTTTAGTATCAGTGATTCTAATCTACTCTTTCTCCCCAGAGTGTATCCAGCGCAATTTCCTAACCCTGCCCCATTGAAGCCGGCCAATGCCTGGAGGCAGAGCACAAGAGCACCGGGAGTAGTTGTCGGCTCGGATTTCCTTGGGGGCTCATGGAGAGAGGGCGAGAGAGAGAGAGAAAGAGAGAGACAACGAGAGAGAGAGAGAAGAGAGGGAGAAAAAAGAGGAGAGAGAGAGAAAAAGGAAGAGATAGAGAGAAGAGATAAAGAGTGGCCCTGAGAGCGAGAGAAAGAGTGCTGCCAGCACCACCACAAGTCACGCGTCCATCCCAACTGCTGCAGGCTGCCCTCTTCTGTCGCTCTCTTTCTTTTACTTTCTTTTCTTCTCCATCTTCTCCCTTTCGAAAGAGCAGATATCCTCATGGTGCATTTTCTGCACGCACGTACCTCAGGTTGCACTCGTCTATTTCGCGGTGTTTTGTGCTCTCTTTCTCTCTCTCTCTCTTTCTCTCTCTCTCTCCTTGTTTCCCCTGGTTCTCTCACTACCTGATGCTCCGAATCTCTTTCTCTCTTTCATTCTTATTCTCTTTCTATATCTCCCTTTGTTATTTCTTTATCTTTTCTCTTTCTTTTAGTCTTCCTACCCCTCCCTTTGGTGCTTATCCTTTGCATTTCCGGCAACTGGCATGGCAGTCATAAGAAGACCCAGAAGGCATGCAAGGGTGATGGGTTCAACAGTGAGTGATGAAAGAAGCGCGTTTATCTCATGTCTCGGGCGATTCCTCCCGCTCTCCCTCCTCCCTCCTCTCTCTCCCTCCTTCCCTCCCCCCCTCTCTCTCCCTCTCTCTCTCTCTCTTCTTTCCACATTTCTATTTTGTCCCTGCTATTCTATCTCACATGTTCCCAAACAACAATTCTTTTGTTGCGTTGGGGCGCATATTCTTGAGTGGATTGCTCACGAGTTTCAGAAGCAATATATGCCTGTCCTTTCTCGGCACATTTATTGTTAGTTTAAGTGCTCTCTATCTCTCTCTTTCTCTTTCGCCCTCTCGCTCTCCCTCTCTCTCTCTTTCTCTTCTCGTATCAAAAGCCTTGCTATCATCTCGACATTTACAAATTGCATTTTTATATCTTTGCAAATTGCCCCGTGTTCAAGCATTATTTTTTAATATTATAACGTTGTCTGAGACGGCATAAGTCCATTCACTGATTGCAGGCTTTTCTTATTAAGGAGGTTTGCCAAACAAGAATACTTCCGGCATTTCTGAACCTTTTTTGTGAGCGGGCAGGGATAGAGAGAGAGGAAAGAAGAAGAGAGAGAAAGAGGGAGGAAGAGGGAGGGAGAGAGAGAGAGAGAGGGAGAACGAGAGAGAGAGAGAGAGGAAAGACTGAGGGAGAAATCCAATGCAGCTGGTTGTCTTCCCTTCCTTCCCGTTTAGAACTCTCTTGGGATGAATGGATGCAATAATAGAGAGTCTGCCATCTGATTGCCATGCATCTCCCATAATCCTGCCGATACAAGTGCCAGCTAGTACATTTTAGAAGACGAACTACCTGATGCTTTCGGTGTCCTGATGATTCTTCCAATGATAATTTGGAAGAATTATCAAGGAACCGATGCTTTCCTTGTTTTACGCTTTAAAATAGCTTTTTAGGCATCTCTTTTTCTCTCCCCAATAATATAAAAGCCTTCGTCGCCATTTAGCGCGAAGCGATTCATTTTGCAGTAATTAGTCTGATTTCAAAAGGCTACAGTAACCTTCTTGCTTTCGTTGCAGGAGGCCAACTACCGTAGCCAGCGCTCGATGTCGCTGGGCGGGCCGGCCCACGAGTCGCTGATGTCACAGCTCGCCGGCCGCACCACCACACACAACACGGTGGATCTCTCACCAGGAGAGAACCAGGGTACGGTCATTACAGTATACTCGTAGAATCTGATATCTGGGATGGTATTACATAGCACTGTTCTTCTGTCCATTGTGGAGTATGGATTGTCTTCCAACGATCAAACTAAACTATTTGAAATGGACTCTCAGTCTCCTCTCTCTCCCTCTCCTCTCTCTCCCTCTCCTCTCCCTCCCTCTTTCTTTCTCCCTCTCTCTCTCCCTCTGCAGGTGACAAAGTGTGTCTCCTGGTGGAGTGCACTCGCTTCTTAATCGCGACCTCCCAGCTGCTGTCCAAGCCTGACACGATGCTCGGTCGGATGTTCGTGGTGCGCGCGAGTCGAGAAGGCGGCAGTGATCTGGTCGCGCCAAACACCAACAATGAATACGAGGTGGGCAAGGGTGGAGTCAAGGGTTATATCGTTGTAGTTTAGATACTAATGGTAAGTCATTATTTTCTTAACGAGAAGGATTAGAATATTTTCGAGGTATCGAGCAACATTTCTCTTCCTCTCTCTCTCTCTCTCTCTCTATCTCTCTCTCTCTCTCTTTCCCTCTATCCCCCGATTTATCTCTCTTTCTCTCTTTCTCTCTCTCTCTCTCTCTCTCTCTCTTTCTCTCTCTCTTTCTCTCTCTCTTTCTCTCTCTTTCTCTCTCTTTCTCTCTCTCTCTCTCTCTCTCTTTCTCTCTCTCTCTCTCTCTCTCTATTTCTCTTGTTCTACCTCCAATGCTGAAATAGTGCCTACCTTTCGACTGCGCCCGGGAGGTTACAAACGGCTAAATGGCCTGCCCGGGAGGTTACAAAGAGAAAGAAGTGCAGGAAAGAACAGGATTCCGGGCCTTCGCCCGGGGGGTTACAACGCTGTCATGGGTCAGACCTATTTCAGCACTGTCTACTTCCCACTCTCTCGAACTCTTTACTCCCCTTGCAGGTGGCAGAGGGTCTGTCGGCTGCGTGCTTCCGCGCCGTTCTGGATTACTACATCAACGGAGTCATGCGCTGCCCTCCGTCCGTTTCCGTCTCCGAGCTCAGGTTAGAAGAGTCTCTCTCAGTGGATACATGCTTTCCATTAGTATTGTTAAACCTTCCTGGATGGTGATTCTTGGCATTTATAGTTATGACTGTTTTTTTTTCGCCAACATTTGTTGTATTCAGTTGGGTCAGGATAATTTGCTCCAGGAGCTGTTAACACGTAATGTTGTGCTATACATTTTCACAATATTTTGGCATTTTTGTTTAGCTGCATTTGTTTTATCGGTCTCTTTCCTTCTCCTCTCTCTCTCTCTCTCTCTCTCTCTCTCTCTTTCTCTCTCTCTCCCTCTCTCTCCCTCCCTCTCTCTCTCTCTCTCTCTCTCTCTCTCTTTCTCTCTCTTCTCTCTCTCTCTTCTCTCTCTCTTCTCTCTCTCTTTTCTCATTCTCTCTCTACTTGCAGAGAAGCGTGCGACTACCTGTTGATTCCCTTCAACGCGGACACTGTCAAGTCGCACAACCTGCGCGCCCTTCTGCATGAGCTGAGCAACGAGGGTGCGCGTGCCCAGTTCTCTCGCTTTCTCGAAGATGTCATACTGCCTCAGATGGTCGCTTCCACCGAGGTCAGACAAGACATATTATAGCTTCAATTTTGAATTATATTATGGCACATTTACTACTCACAAAATTTAAAATTTTAATGGTAACAAGTTGCGAAATGTTATTGTTATGCATAGAAATAGTGTTCATTTGATGACAAAATAGCTGTGGATTGATTACAAAACGGTAACTGGTTTTCAGCATGGCGAGCGAGAGTGCCATATCGTCGTCCTTCTCGATGATGATGTCGTGGACTGGGATGACGAGTATCCGCCCCAGACGGGAGAGGAGACCACCCATGTTGTGTACTCCACACATTTGTACAGGTTAGGGAGAGAAGAGAAAGAGAGAGAGAGCGGAAAGAGGGAGTCATGCCCATATAAATACCGCTTCTTCATTCAGATTCTTCAAATACGCGGAAAACAGAGACTGTGCCAAACAGGTGCGCTTACCTTATTTATATACTTATTTTTCAGCTTAATTTTAATAATAGCTTAAAGGTAGCATATAAGATACCAGAAGAAAACATACGATCTCTAAAGGTGCTGAAAGAGCGTGGCCTGAAGAAGATTCGCCTTGGCATGGAGGGCTACCCCACGCACATGGAGAAGGTCAAGCGCCGCTTCAACAAGTCGGAAGGTCACTCATTTTAATCATTATGTATTATTTATTTTAAAAAAACTATTTTTGTGTTTATACCTCATCTGTTGAAGTCCGCAAGGTTTTTTTTTATGAAAGAATTTTTTTAGTTATCTACAACTACGTTCAGCGACCCTTTGTCCACTGCTCGTGGGAAAAGGTTTTTTTATATTTGTACATGTCTTATTATATTTATTTAGAGAATGGCTTTGCCGTAAATTTAAAATAAAGCGCGTATGATTAGTATGAAGAAAGAACTACTTTTTTTTTAATTGAATGATAATAAAGAATGAAAAAATGATCAGGAGGAAGCGCGCTCTCGCCACGTCGACTTTGCGTGTCCAATCGTGAAGAGCAAGAGTAATCCGTCGCTTGCTGCCGCAGCTTCGGATCCTCTTCCCCAGCCAGCGCCCCTTCAGATTGGTTTGTAATATATTTTCATATATTCACATTTTTATTTATTTTCATTATATATATATATATATAAAATCAATGAGCAACTCATTAATTATAAGTCATATTATTACTCTCACTTTCTTTAATTATTTAGTAACTTTGTTCTAGTCCAGACACATTTTTCGGAGATATGTACATTCTTCTCTCTCTTATTTATCACAAACGGCGCGAGAATAATTTAGAACTACTGAAGGATCACCCCTATGAATGCCTTTTACGCCACAAGTGGTGGAGGTAATTTGAAGCCGCTTATTAAAGGAGCTCTAATTTCCCCTCTCCGCTTTACTAGAACCTTTTTCCTAGCGTGAAATCCCCTCTCCCGTCACCTGATTTTCCTCCTCCATATCTCACATGTCTCCTATTGTATATCCGCGCTTCTACACTAGTTGCCATCAGTTTTGTGGCGTTGACAGCATGAGGCTTATTCTTCGTATTTAAAAAAAAGAATATCCTAAATAATATACGAAAGAAGTATTTAGGAATACTGAAAGAATTAGATAAACTGCTAATATAACCAAACATGAGAAATGACTAATTATCTATTGATATCCCCTTAATTAGGTGGCGCCGGTGGTGTGGCAGCGGGAGGCTCGCCAGCGCAGCCGCCAGCACAGGCGGCCGCTGGCGTCGCCCCCCAAGGCGGAGCAGACAACCACAATCTTCTGCTCAATGTCGCCCCCGCCAACCAGCACCACCATGTGAGGGCGCATTTCATTACTTCATAATAATATATAAATAATTTAAATAAATATATATATATATTTATATTCCTTGTTGATCAATTTGTTGTGAATCTATAAATCTTTTCAATACTAATTGGTATATGCGAATAATATGAACTAGTATTGATTTATTCAGTATTATTATGAAAAATAATGCCTTACTTAATTTTTATTTCAGAAATAAATTTTTTATTATATATTTTTTCTATTAAGCATGTCGCCCTTCATTCTCCGCCCGCCCCTCCTCGCCAAGATGACGGTGGAAATTGAAGGTAGAAGAAGACGAGACTAAGGATTCGCCACCCTGCCTCCACTTCCTCCTCTCCCTTTAATCTATTACAGAATGCCTTGTGTCCTCTTTCGCTTCCTGGCAGCCCTTTCTCTCTCTCTCACTCTCTCCCTCTCTCTCTGCTTGCTTTGCCTCTCCTCTGTCGCGTGTTCTCTGCGTTCTCTCTGCATATCTCTGCCCTCCTCTCACTTGTCATCATCTGACGTTGAGATTCCGCCTGCCATATTTGTAGAGACGAAGAAAAGCGAAAGCATTTGCCATCAAAGTGCGTGTGGCAGACGAGAGAAGCCGAGGGCTTTCCTTTCCTTTTTTTTCTGAACATTTTTGGAAATGTGATTTCCAATGCCATTCTAGAAAGATGTCGAAATTCCTCGCTTCTCTAGACGACGATGTTCATTCTCTCTTTCTCTCTTTCTTTCCTTTTCCGCATGTGCCTGAAGCGAGGAGATGTCTCTGAAGTGTTTAGCTTTCAGTGTCTGCTTTCCATATCACAAGACTACCCCTGATCTTCCGATTACTGTAGACTAGGATAAAATGACCCCTCCCCATGCGCTGTCACTCGCACTTGCACTTCCCAAACTATACTTCTTTCCCACGTCCCGCCCTCTTCTGTTCCATGCCCCGCCTCCTTCTTCCCACGCCCCGCCCTGCCGCCCCAATGCTTCATTCTACTGGTGTGCCGTCCCGAGGCTTTTTCGTGTATATCCAAGAAGATCCGTGTTAATCCAGAAAATCGTCTTTGAGCCGCTTTTTGCTTATCAAACTTGTCTTTTTTTGTTCCTTGTTGTGTTTTTCCCTCTTTCGCGTCCACTTCCACCATTTCTTGGCCGCGCACAATGATGAGCTCTGCTCCTTTTTTTCCTCTTTCTCTCATCACAAAGACAATAAGATGCTGCTTCTTACCACAAGCAATTAAGAATTCTGACGCCTTCAGACCATTTGAGCGGGAAATATTTATTGGAGTCTAGATTAGATTTCAGATTTCACCACGTGATTCCTTGCAACAAAAGACACGAATGACTGATTTGAAGGAGAGGGTTTTCAGCGTTTCTCTGCGTTCCTAGCGAGTAAAGGGGGACATTCGCCCGCCTATTCCTCCTCCATTCTATCTGAGACTTGTACTTGCTTCCTGTTGGGGGCGCGGAGAATTCATAATCATGAGTTATTACTTGTTGATTCCGCCACATTTGGTGAGTATATATATATGTATGTGAATTATTATTGTGTTTTACCTCCGCTTTGTCACAGCTTCATGTGCTGATAAAAGGATTACTCGAGAATGTAAGAAGACTGACATGACAATTCATTTAGTAGGTACACCGGTCAGAAGGAGTAATAGAACAACACAGACAAAAGTCACAACATAAGAAGATGAGACGAAGTTATCAAAGGAAAGAAAAGAAACACCGAAAATGGGGATGGAGATGTGCTCGTTGCATAAACCCGTCTTCACATTTGTCAAAACGTCAATGCCTTCGTGGCATTTCCGGTGAAGGAGATTAAGATATTTTAAAAGCTAGGCTACTGAAAAGTGAAGAAAAAGCAGTGGGTTGATGACATGTTAAATAGGAATAAAATATCAGATGAGAAAGCTAGCAGCTCATGTCTCTGGAATGCACTCAATGCAAGCAAAGTCGAGAAACCTAAGAGGGTCAGTGGCATCGCGGTCGGGCTCCTCTGTGGTGGACGGCGGGATGGTGGAGGAGGAAGCGGCCAACGTACTCGGCACGTCCATCGAAGACTGCACAGAGACGGCATCAGGGTAGGAAGGATATGGACTGCTGTCTCCATGAGGGATAAAGAGCATCTCGTCCGGCCGGAGCGGAGATTCGTACTCCTTGCACTCTTTCAGTTGGTGGCAGAGCTGAAAGTTTTATTTACCTATTTACTTATTTATTTATCGTGTATGAAATAGAACCATGCATATGAGGTAAATATTTTTTAAAGATCTTGATAGATTTAGAATGATATGATATGGACGAACTATTTGAAAGTGTTCTAACAGAGGGCGAAGTACTTACAAGGGAATGGTCTCGGTTTCGCCCGAGGTTTTGAGATGAGCTATATACCATTCGAAAGTTCCTGATGAGTAGATAACGAATATCATAATAAAAATTCCCGAACGAATTTTATTTATCGATCGGATTTTTGAAAAATGGTGGCATCGAGGAGCTGACGATTTCGCCTCTAATTCTTAAATCAGGCGTTTACAGCCGCAAAAGTTTAGAAATCGAACGGGTTTTTTTTTTATACGGAATGAAACCGAATGGCTGTTGCATAGTAAACAAGATTCAGGTGGAAATAATGTATGCGGAGCTGTTTATGGCAATAACATGAACTTTTTGACACATATGAACGTTTTTGAAAAAATGAACATTTTACAGCAAAATATAATATGCCCATTATTATTTTTCATGTTGAAAACGACTTGAAAATTAGGAATTAGTGGCTTAAAACTCAAAAATCGGCATAAAAAAAGTTGCTTTGGTTTCACCTTCGCTAAGGATTTTGACGTTACGTTCCGTTTGTGACACACAATACGATTGTGGAAAACATAAGAAATTTGCAGTTCGACGCACCAAAATTCTCTCAAACCGGAAGGGGGTACCCTCCGTGCTTTGGCTCCATACAAAATATAGATTTTTTTCACCAAAGGGGGACCAAAGGACCCTTTTGTGAAAAATGGCCAAAAAATTTTTTGCCCCAAAAAGGATCAGAAAGTGTATTAATAGGCTTTGCATGGCCTACTTTCACGTATAAATCAATATTAGAGTCGAGAAAGTTAGCAAATGTCGTGAAACTGTTAATTTTAGCGGGTTTTCCGAGAATATCAGGAAAAGAGAATTCGTTCGGGAATTTTTATTATGATATGCGTTATCTACTCATCAAGAGCTTTCGAATGGTATATAGCTCATCTCATAACCTTGTGGGAAGCCGAGACCATTCCCTTGTTAGTGTAGTTCTTTTTAGTTTTTCCTCATGAAATATAGTCCACCAGGTGACTATTCATTTGGCCAATACCCATTGTGAGACTGCGTTGGCGTTTTAGGCTGCACGCGTGAAGGGACCGTCGACTACGTGTTCTAAGGATGTTGAATTCAGTCAACGATTTATTGTAAACAGCGTGGCATCTCACTTCGTCAGTGGTCTCTGGCCGTTCAAGGCTGCCAAGTAATCTTATCATTTCCGACGAGCCAGGAATAGCCAACCGGTCGACCGGTCGCTCCCAATTTTCTCCCTCTCTCTGTCCCTCTCTCTCTAACTCTCTCTCTCTCTCTCTCTCTCTCTCTCTCTCTCCTTCTCTCTCTCTAACTCTCTCTCTCTGTCTCTCTCTCTGTCTCTCTCTCCCTCTCTCTCTAACTCTGCTCTTTTTCTCGCCCATGCTCTCACTTCCTTTGATTTACTTTTTTTCTATATCATGCGAAAGGAAGGCAGCATTTCGAGTTGAAACATTGACGTTTTGGTTTTAAGTGTAAGCAAAACGAGAGAAGCAAAAATCGCAAGGAAAAAAAGATTGAAGATATGTTAGCGATAAAGAATGAAGAATGTATGGCGATGCGAACCGTGACCGGCTTGAAGTCCTGGTCAGCCATTTGGGCGTGGACGGCGCTCGGAAAGTTCTTCGCGAGCAGGAGACAACGACGGCGGTACTGTAATGTGGAGTAGTCAGCGGGCCGGGGTACATCGTTTGTATATACACATGTATGTATGTATGTATGTATACACATACACACATACATATGTATGTACATTTGTACATCAGTGATTTATCTAATTAATGCGTAAAAATATTATCTAGTAATATCGCTAACATTGGGAAGTCTCTTGCATTCGTGCTTGAACTGCGACATGAAGACACGTCTACTCGGGACGCGGCCACCAAAGTGAGCGTGCACAGTGAACAGCGACATCTGCAAGAAACACTTACTCTTTCTCTTCCTCGCTTTCTCTGCCTGTCTACTCAGTACATCTCTCTCTCTCTCTCTCTCTCTCTTTCTCTATCTCTCTCAC
>CALZFC010000018.1:2202500-2235000 GCA_945643635.1 Allodiplogaster sudhausi | reverse complement strand
CAGCCCATGGCGGGCCGCGAAGTACGCGGACTTGGGGCCGTCGCCGCCTACTCCGCAGTAGCATGAAGCTCCTGATAAAGTTGTAAAGTCTCATAAACAATTTGGTTTGTTTTCTCCGGCAACCCCGGGGTGGGTGAGAAGTAGGCCGAGGCCCAGACTCCGCCGCTGTCGGTGTCTGCGCTAATGTAGACAGAGGAAATCTTTGAGGTGGTAGACCGCTCGAATAATTGGGCCGGAGACATACAAATGCCATTGGCACTCTTCTTCCCTTTATAGGACAATTTGAGAAAAAATATCTTAGGGAAAAATTTAAACAAACTAAAAACGGCCTACAATTAGTTATGTGAAGCCGGACGAATTCCAATCGATCGTTGCCGCGAATCTATTTACTTGCTTATGGAAAAAAGAAATGACATCCCACGTAGTCTCACTCTGAATGCTCCCGGCATAGATCCTAGCATTTGGCTCTGCTGTCGTCACGTCTTCTAATGCCTCCTTTCAATCCCTCATCGTCAACGCTCATGCACATCTCAAGTCTGATGCGCAACACATAGAACATAAACGTGGATCGCGGCAACCCGGGCCGAAAGGAGCTAAATATACGACAGTTGTATTTTTTAAAAAAAATGCACTGACGTCAATTTTTATAAATCTTTTTTATCAGTGATCACGGAGATCTCTTTTGAATAGAATTTATTTGCCGAACAGATCACACCATGAAAACAGTCAGAAAGACATGTCGACAAAAGAAAATAAACAATCAAAGAAATCCAACATTAAAATGTTTCTAAAATCGTTGATAGTGAGAGTCGCTTCGATTCGGGATTTGCAGAGAAGATCTCCTCTCTTCTGCTTGGAAGGCAAACGGGTCGAATGGCAGCGAAGGCTCGGGACGTGGAAGGTTCTGCACAAACAGAAGTTGTCTTGACAAATTGTCCTAGACAATTTGTCTTAAATTGGTTGCAAGACAATATTGTCTTGACTGATTTTGATCATATTGAGTTGTTGTGTGGCTTTGACATTCTCGTTAGAATAAAGAGAGATAACACATTGATAATATTATAACTATTCTGCGTCATCTGCAGCCCGCCGAGATATAATGGCGTCGTCAGAGAATAGGGAAACTACCAGATCATGGAACTCGCCTTGTCAAGAGCGCCCGGGAAGGGCACGACGGTGTAGTGCCGTGCGGGTTGGCGCACGATCTCAGTGTCCTGCAGTCGACGAGAACTGTGAGAGTGGCAGCAGCACACGGCACCCATTCTAGATTGCTCTTATACGAAAGTCATTTTTAGCGGGTTTGAAAACAGAATGGCCAAACGTAAAGTGTATAGAGAACAGCTCATGTCGAGACATTGAGCAAGGCAGAGGGAGAAAGAATGAGAGAGAAAAAGGGAATGAGGAATGGAAGGAGAGAAAAAGAGAGGGAAAAAGGGAGTGACAGACAGAAAAGGAAAGAGAGAGAGAGAGAGAGAGAGAGAGAGAGAGAGAGGGAAAAAGAGAGAAACAGGAGTGAGGAAGCATCCATCGCTCCAGGCAACGGAAGATGCGACGGGGCATGGAGCGCTGCTTGGTGGATGAGTATGATTCGATGACACATTCCTGGATTGCAGAATTTACACTATGGCGAGAAAGGGACATAAAGAATTACGATAGGGTGAGAAAGGTAGCGCGAGAAAGAAGAAAGAGAGAGAGCGAGAGAGAGAGCGAGAGAGAGAGAGAGAGCGAGAGCGGGAGAGAGAGAGAGCTAGAGAAAGAGCGAGAAAGAGAGAGCGAGAGAAAGAGAGAGAGAGAGCGATAGAGAGAGTGCAAGAGAGAGAGAGAGTGAGCGAGAGAGAGAAAGAGAGCGAGAGAGAGAGAGAGCGATAGAGAGAGAGAGAGCAAGAGAGAGAGAGAGAGAAAGAGAGAGAGAGAGAGAGGACGAGCGAAAGAGCGACGAGGGAACGATGAGAGAAAGCACAAAGAATCAGATAACTAAAGAAAGAGAGAGAGAGAGAGAGAGAGAGAGAGAGAGAGAGAGAAAGGAAAGCAGTAAAAAACATGGTTAGATTCAAGCTCCGCTTGTCATTAGCAATTCTATGATGAGCACAACGATTCATGATGGTCTACTAATCATTTGAGACGATAGAGCATTGAAGTGAGAGAGCGAAAAGAGCATTGAAGTGAGAGAGCGAAAGTAAGAAAGAAGAAAAGAGGAATGATAAGAGAGATCAAACAGATAAACGAGACGGCGGCTTGCCATATGCGCGCATGGCAAATGACATTGATTTGCTATTATTTCTGTTATCAGCCATCACTTACCCGATGGCTGAATTCTCTACGTTTATAATATATTTCTCATTCTAGTTTTATTTAACAGCTATAGAATGACATGTATAAATGTGACGCAACATCTGTCCGAAAAAAAATACTGTAAATAATGTACAATGAGACCACACTACAAACTCCATCAGATATTTTCTTGCGGTTGTGCACATTTTTCACTCTGACATAGGAACTTTTTCTTCTTTTTGTTCTTGCCCTCCGAATTTTCCTTTACTTTATTCTTTTCTCACATCATTTCATTGTTATATAATTAATCACGAAAAAGTGCCCACTTCCTGTCTAGCCATGGCATCAATGTTCTCTGCTGCCGCGTCCTTCCTCGGCGACTCCTCCGCCTTCGACGCGGCTGCCTTCGATGCTGAGACGGCGTCGCGCATCTTTGACCGCGCCGCCATTGCCAAGGAGTGCACCGCCGCAGAGGAGCGCGTCGCCGAACTGGCCAAGAATGTTTGATACTTTTGGAGATTTCATTTATTTTTGAGGTACACCACTTTAGAAATCTCTAATACACATAGCTTGAGAACGTAAGCATTGTGTCATTTAAGCCTTCGTCAAAAATATTTGTAACAGGATTCTTAAAATGAAACTATGTTTCTGAATCAAAATTCGCTTGTTGGATTTTTATGTTTCCAATTAGTTTACCGTTTACACTTTTGTTACCGCTCGCTAAATTAGATTTGCTTTTGGCTGAGCAAGATAATCGTTAAAAAAATATAGATGGTTAGACTATCTGGCCAATGCTCAATTCATTCTTTGCAGAAGGATGAGCTGCTCAAGCTGATCGGCTACATCGACCTGACGACGCTGGCCGGCGATGACACGAAAGCGCGCGTCCAGACACTCGTGGATCGCGCTGTCGCGCCCATTCCCACGGTTGGCGAAAATCGATATATTTGTATTTTGTTCCCGCTATTAAATTGCTTCCATCTTTGATGAACACTTGCAATGAATACCAGGAATGTTAAAAATTCATCCAACCTTTCTCATGCTATTACTAAATTCCCAAGTCTCGAGTGAAATCTATAAATATCTTGACTTACCGTAACCATTGAGAATCCGTCCGTGACCTGCGCCGCCGTCTGCGTGTATCCAGCGCGCGTTGCGGACGTCAAGGCGAGAATGGACACTCACGCCAAGAAACTCGGCATTGCATCGGGTACGGTATTTCATTTGATTACTTTGAGATTACTGTAGTTCTGCGTAACCTTGTTGATTCTTCAGAAGGTTGTGATAAGGTATATTAGAAGCCGAAATATGATATATTTCGAGGAAGTACTGAAATTTATTGTTTAGGAACAATTATGTTCCATGGCGTAAAAATAGCACTTGTAATCTTAATCAGGAAATGAAGACGTGTTGACGCAAGGTCTGAACAGTTTGAAGAGTAGGATATTCTGTCTATCTGATAGGCGGGTAGAAAGAAAACGTTGTCGATTGTAACTGCAAAATTAGAATTTTTTTAGTGTCTATCTTTGACCACGATATTTTGGTTGCAGTAGCTGCGGGCTTCCCGTCCGGCCAGTACCGACTGGAGTCGCGCGTGCTCGAAGTGGAGTTGGCAGTCGCGGACGGAGCGAGCGAGATCGACATTGTCATCAGTCGGGCGGCTGCGCTTGAGGGCGATTGGGAAAGTCAGTTTGATCGGGAGGGGAGAGGGAGAAACTCGAGCTGTTTGGCGCTAGATAGACATTTATCGTGCTCATAACTAGCTTGGGAAAATTGTGAGTTTGTGTTTCCAAAAAAAAATCACAATGAACAATTTCTTGCGAATTAAAAATCGTTTGTACATATTGATTGTGTTTATGTTACCCAGTTTTGTAAATATATAATTTTTTTCCAGCGGTCTACAACGAGGTGCTCGCTCTGAAGAAGGCAGCCGGGCCAGCGCATCTCAAGACCATCATCGCTACTGGAGAGCTCAAGACACTCGACAACGTATACAAGGTTTGGATATGGGTACTGTAGTGACGGGTATACGGTAGTTATTTTAGTTCTTTCTGTGCAAGACACAGATCGATACTCTTTTGTGTTATAAAAACTTGATTTCAGGCATCATGGGCCTCTCTTCTCGCCCAGTCCGACTTTATCAAGACTTCAACGGGCAAGGAGTCAACCAATGCTACCCCCGAGGTACATTCCTTTTTTCCCTGGTTTTGCCATTTCGTTGACTTAGCACCCTGGCCAAGCAGGCAAGTTAGAATTGTCTGTTCTCTCTCTATCTCTCTCCCTCGCTCTCTCTCTCTTTCGCTCTCTCTCTCTCTCTCTCTCTCTGTCTGCCTGTCTCTCTCTCTCTCCAGGTTTCTTATGTCATGTGCTCTGCTCTGAAGCGTTGGCACGAGCAGACCGGCAACCGTTGTGGCTTCAAGCCGGCCGGTGGCATTCGTACGGTTGCAGAGGCTCTTCACTACGTCGCCATTGTTGAACGGGTTCGAGAGTCTTTTTCTTTTATGTTTTCTTTATTAATTATTATTAGTTTTGTTTATGTTTATTTGGAACACTAATTAGCTTTAAGCAAATCAAGCTGAATCTCAATCATATTCAGGTTCTTGGCACTGAGTGGCTGACTCCCGAGCTCTTCCGAATTGGCGCGAGCTCCCTGCTTGACGAGATTCTCAAGGCCCTCTAATATGGATTCAGCCAACCCCACTTTGTCATATATAGAACCTGTTTAGAATTGATATAGAAGATGCTATTTCCACAGTTAGACAATAGATTCGCAATCCTTTGTGATAGATGTTTCCGTAGCTGTGATTTAATTATGCAATGTTCCATTCTTTCCTGTGCCATTCCCACAATTCTGCTGCACTTTGCCTTTTTATGTTTGCTCAAGCTTGATATCGAAGAACATCTATAAAGGTCTTTTGTTGAAGAAGGATCCTGAAATGCAGATAGTAGTACTACTAGACTATCGAAATCAGTAAGTTCACAGACATGCTGTGTTATTATTTACATTTTAAACGGTACAGCGAAAAGGAACGATTGCTGTCAAGATGGGTGCAATTAGTTTTCTGTTGTGTAGTGTAATCAACGAAGAATCCTGAAACTGCACCAGAACTCCTTCCCTTCATGACAATACACGGATATTTCAAATTTAGAAAGTATTCGAAAATGCAATTCGCTGGAGCATGCTTTTTAGTCTTTTTTCAGCCTTCTCTTGTTATTAAATGTTTTATTCTTCGTGCATTGATTTCAAACTAAAGTAGAAACTTTTATATTGAGAAGGCTTCTCTAGGCAGCGATGGAGGAGTTGTTCGACGCATTTGAAGAACCGCCCGAGGAGAAGCCCGAGATCGCTTCCACATCCGCGACAGCTTCCAATGATGTGCGAAACGCAATGGCTCAGGTTTGATTCACTTTGATGCTTCAAATTCCTACCCGTTAACTATGTTTTACTTCGGAAAAATTCGTCACTTAAAGCATAGCTTTAAAGACTTTTATTTTGTTAATTTTATTGTTTTGTTTTTGACATGTTTTCGGGAAAATAGTTTAAAATATGCTGTAACGTAACATTTAGCTGGAGAAGCAGAAGCTGGACGAAAGTCGCTCTTTTACCGATGCGCTGCTCCAGTCCATGGCTAAAGGAGAAGAACCACCTGCAGAGAAAAGGGCAAGGTTTGAATGGGATTTTCGGAATTTCTTTCCTACCGTTCCAAAGAAGTATATACTGTGAAAAAAGCAACTCGTAATTCTTTTTTTTCTTTTTTCGTAATTTTCTCCCAGACCCGAGCCAAATACCAGTGCTTACTTTACTCTTTCTTGTTGCGCTATGCATTCATAAAGGAATAATATGCAAAGCAAAAAAAAATAGCAACAAAGTTGTTGTAACTCTTATGTATTTTTTGCGAAATTATTTTATTCTGTTAGCGCACTCTTTTAAAGATATTTATTAGAGGTACAAATAGTTTGTGGCCAGATTAATCTACAATTTAAAGTGGAGGAATTTGACATTTGAGACTTGCCGATGATGCCGAACTGGTCGGGTCATCTGCCGTTGTTGAAGAGGATGAAGACACGGAGAAGCGGCCCAACTATGATACGAGAGTCACGGTTGTCTCCGTTCCTCAGGACCCTGAAATGAACTGCATTCACGAGGCAGGCTTTCTGTTTTTTTATTTATTTTAAATTTCTATTTATCTTTTAATTATGAATATGCATTTGCAATCCTTCCTCAAGGATACGGCATGTTGATGTTAGACGATACCGTATTGAATTGCATTGCTTCAACATGCTTAGTTAGTGTTAGCGTAGTTTCTCTATTGCTGCTTCAAATGAAACGAAATTAATAAGCGAGTTCAGTCTTCGTGTCAAAAAATAGTGTCACGATTATTGTAACAAGAAGTGGTAAACTATATTGGGATATTTTGCAGGTTGCTCTTCCTCCCGGTATGGAATATCATCCCCTAAAGGTTTGTGTGTACTCATTTCAGTGTCTACTAATAACCTTTAGCATTATCTCTTTATAGTAGAAGAACTTTCATAAGTATATTATCCGACATACGAATATGACTGGCATTAGTGTTTACTTCTGAAATCTTAGATTACCTCGACGGAGCCTGCAAAGCAATATCCTTTTCAATTGGATGCTTTCCAGCAAAAGGCAATTCAGGTTGCTTTTTTCAAATGTTAAATTTAAAATATATTTTATGAATTTTATCAGAAATGGTGGAATAAAATTCAGGTGATCAATTTTTGTTTAAATTTAAACTTTGCTATGAATAATTTAGCATATTTTGATAGCAAGCGTGAGCAAGTTTAATTGCTCAATATTTGCTTATTAAGTGCGTGGAGAACAACGAGAGTGTCCTGGTGTCGGCTCACACTTCTGCAGGAAAGACTGTTGTTGCACTGTTCGTTTTTTTTTTTGAAATTTTATTTTTAATGGTTTGTAAAACTACACATTTAATTACTATTAATATTTCGTTAAAGAGAAAAAAGAAACACTGAACAGAAATGACCGTTGTTATTGGCGTTTGTGGTAATATAATTGAATAACTTAACAAATTATTTTCATATGAAGCAAGGAGTCTATTAAGTGCTTCCCCAAAAGTGGATGGGTTAGACCACCGAGCAGCGGCCTTGAAAAATAGGGTGGATAAGCCGAAAATTATATTTTCTAACATTTTTTTTTCACTTAATAAAGTAATCTTACACAAATCTTCTAGCTACGCCATCGCACAAGCACTCCGAGACAAACAACGCGTTATCTACACGTCTCCCATCAAGGCGCTCTCCAATCAGAAGTACAGGGAACTTGAAGTTAGCTATTTCCATATTCTGAGGCCATGCTAGAATCTCACTTTCATTGGCAGACGGAGAGGCCAGATGGTAGAAAGAAGATGTGGGGAAAGGAGAGAGAGAGAGGAGAGGAGAAAGAGGATAGAGAGAGCAGAGAGAGAGAGATCTTTGTTTCTCCCTAGGAAGAGTTCGGAGATGTCGGTCTGATGACCGGAGACGTGACATTGAATCCTGAAGCTTCTTGCCTCGTCATGACCACAGAGATTCTTCGCAGCATGCTCTACAGGGGATCACAGGTTTAGAGAGAGAGAGAGAGAGAGAGAGAGAGAAGAGAGTTTGAGAGAGAAGTATAGGAGAGAAAGGGAATGATTCTTGAACGTGGTTACTATCGGTTCAACCACTGAATTGTCTTCATTCAGATGATGCGTGAGGTCGGCTGGGTCATCTTCGATGAAATCCACTACATGCGTGATAAGGGTATGCCTAATTTTATTTATTAACATTTTTTGAAATCTATTTTTAGAGTAGTTGAGGAGTTTCGAGTTAGCTGCTTTGGTTTATTAAAATTACTGTAATTCAAATCAGAAGTCGAATTACTTGATTGCAGAGCGTGGCGTTGTGTGGGAGGAGACGATCATTCTTCTTCCCGACAGCGTCCACCACGTCTTCCTCTCTGCTACCATTCCCAATGCCAAGCAGTTTGCAGGTCTTCATTTTTATAGCTATTTTTATTTCTTCACTTTCCTTCGTATTGTGCAAAGAAGAAGGTAATGACATGCACCGGAAGTCCGGAGAATAATCAGTTGGGTGTAGCCATTGCAATGTTAATATCGTCTAGCAAAAGGGAGAAAGCAGATATATGTATTTCCTAAAATAAGTTAAATAGCTTTTACATTTCAGGGTTTTCTCAATTTCTTTGATAACAATAGGTTAACTATGAATAGTTGTGAGAAATATTTGAATGTGACAATACTTATCAGTATCTCCTCCTTACAGAATGGGTTTGCTGGCTCCACGCTCAGCCGTGCCACGTTGTGTACACGGACTACCGTCCCACTCCGCTCAACCACTTTATCTATCCCGCAGGAGGCAGCGGCCTATATGAGGTTGTTTTTTTAGCTTGTTAAACTTTTTTTTAAATATTAATTGTAAGCCATTTTTTATATTCTGCTGGTAATCATTCTTCCTTTTTAATGAACCGTTTTTCAGTAATCATCTCGTTTTCAGTGACGACCTTGTCTTTTTTCTTCCTGAAATTAGATGATCTACATCATACCATTATTTGAGGTGGTGAATCTTCAAGGAGTTTTTCGAGAGGACAAATTCGCCGAAGCGATGAGTGGATTGAGTGCTGGAGATGCGGGCAAGGGAGGAGTGCAGAGAGGAAGGAAGGGAGGCATCAAGGAAAGTTAGTGTTGAGACAAAAGATTTTAGTACCTATTTATCATACTCTTTTTATACATTAAGGGAAGTTCATTTTCTGTCAAAGGCTATTTTCCTATTTCTTTTCAATCGTCCTCCCATCAATTCAGCTATCAACTGTTGTCTTTCTGAATAGTGCGAAGGATGTGCTAAGGGAGTGATGAGAGCGGGTGATATGAATGGGAGGCAATTTGAGCATTACAATTAGAGTAAACCCATGAAATGAAAGCATTTCTAGGCGTGAGTTTTTCAGATGAATCGAACATTGTCAAGATCATTCGAACAGTGAAGGAACGCGATATGATTCCATGCATAATCTTCTCGTTTGCACGCAAGGAATGCGAGGCTTATGCGACCTCTCTCAAGGACATGGACTTCAACACGGGTACGCTATATATTACTTTTTATTCAAAAGATAAAGTTTATTGAAATATATTGGACAACAGAAAACAACTTTGTCAATTAATGTTTTGTTTATAACATCATTAGAAAAATTTGTATCTTCCATGACATTTTCCTTTCTCATCTAGAAACGGAGAAACAACTTGTGAAGGAAATCTTCGAGAATGCGATTGATCTTCTCTCGGATGATGACAAGAAACTCCCGCAGATTTACTCTGTTGGTTTTGTTGCTTCGTATTGTTTTGGGAGAATTGTTTCATCTTTCAGATCAAATATTCATGAAATAGTATAAAAGCGCACAAACTTATATTTTCGAAGAATTGAGGCTTGATTTCGCTATCTCTATTTGATTGAATCTAAAGCTGCTCCTACTTAGGTGCTGCCCTTGCTGAAGCGTGGAATTGGAATTCATCACTCTGGACTTCTTCCCATCATCAAAGAGACTGTTGAGATTCTTTTCGGAGAGGGACTAATTAAGGTTTGCTGTTCTACCTTAATTGTATATTTTGCTTGTTTATATGTAAGGACTATTTTGTTATTTTACTGTCTATGCAATTATTTTCCCTTATCCTAAGAATAATTTTAATTTTCTAAACTCTGTTCGCAACGGAAACATTTGCGATGGGGCTGAACATGCCCGCCCGAACCGTTCTCTTCACTTCCGCCAGGAAATACGACGGCAAGGAGTACAGGTTCAAGCCACTTTTCATTGTGGACACAGATTAATGATGCATATCCTGCTGAAGTCACAATAACATTATTTTTTAGTGCTCTAGTGATCTTTCTCTTGTAGTGAATTACCATTTGAAATTAAATTGATAATAACTGCATTACGAATCAGATAATATGTTGCTATTAAGCAAGCCAATATTTCATCAATGAATAAGTGAATGGATAATGACTGTCTTATCCTTGAGATGGATCACATCTGGCGAGTACATCCAGATGAGTGGCCGCGCCGGCAGAAGAGGCAAGGACGACCGCGGACTCGTCATTCTCATGGTGGACCAGCAGATGAGTGGAGAAGATGCCAAGCACATCATCAAGGTTGGTTGGGAGGGTCTGCTTTGGTTTCCTGCATGTTATTCTCCACAGCTCCATTAACCAGGACTTTAATTGTTAGGTAAAGCAAGTAAGTTAAAATTGCTTAAACTGTAATTTCTAGCCATTTACATCCTTCTCTATCCAGGGAGCTACGGACCCTCTGAACTCGCAGTTCCGCCTGACTTACAACATGGTGCTGAATCTGCTGAGGGTGGAGGGCATCAACCCCGAGTACATGCTGCAGAGGAGCTTCCATCAGTTCCAGAACTACGCCTCCATTCCCGGACTCCTGCAGAGTACGTGCAAGTTATTCGTTTTTCAGATATCTTCTACCGCGAAGAAATCTATTTTATTGATTTTTAGTTTGGAAAATAATAATAATAAATCTGAACGTTTCAACCTAGACATCTTGGGTGCTCCATTTGTTTAAATTGTTTCTTTTTTTGCGAAGGGAATTATTATGTGAGTATATTATGCGAGTATATTCTTTTTATATCGGTCAGTTTGTTGCTTCGATGGTAAGTCGTTATTGCGACCATGCTTGGTTTCAGTGATTATTTTGGTGGCATTTAAGAAGTCAAGATTGATGTCTGTCACTCAATTCGAAGTAGTATCATTCCAGAGATCAAGGAAAAGGAGACGCAGATTCAGAACACTCTGGTTCCTAATGAGGATGACATTGCAAGCTACTTCGAAATGGAAAAGCACATCGATAATTTGCTGGTTTGTCTTATTTTGAGAATGTTAAAATTGTAAACGTATTGTTTACGCCTAAAATAATTATTGGTACAATAGCGGTATGGTGATTTCTGTAAGTATATGCTCAAAACTCTAATTCTCAAATCTGTTTAATGACTAAGATAACAACATATATTGTTAGTCTATTTATTTTTAGTTGGCTATCAAGAAAACGGTTGTGCAGACGAAGAACATTGTTCCGTTCCTTCATACGGGACGACTTCTCAAGGTGCATTTTGGCTGCTTCCTTGTAATTGTTATTACTTTAGCTTTTACCTTTTTTTATTATTAAAATAATAATCTTTAGATTTTGGCTGGCACTCGCGATTTTGGTTGGGGCGTCCTCATCAACTTTGAGCGCAAAATCAATCCGGATGACCAGACCGAGATGATTTATATCATTCATGTTCGTTTACTTTGCTTAGTTTGTCTGCCTTCAAAAAGTTGTAATGTTACCTTTAATTTTATATAGTTCATTTATATTTATTTTATTTCTAATTGCATAGCTCTGTTCCCGGTTTTGTTATTTTCTTTGGTTGTTTATTTATCGTTCTATTCCTTTGAAGGTGCTGATGGCTCTGTCGCCGGAGTCTGCAAACGAACTCACGAACACGGGAATGCTCCGACCTGCTGCTGACGAGAACACGGTTAGAATTACTCTCTTCCCCTCTCTCTTTCCCTCTCTTCTTCTCTCCCTCTCTCTTCTCTCTCGCTCTCTCTTTTTCTTTTTATCTTTCTTTTCGTTTTGCCCAATCAGTCTCTTAATTTCCCTGTCCAAATTCTATATTCCCAGGCCATTCCTTCCTTTGTCAGATTCCATATTTGCAGGCGGCGTGGGAAGTGGTTCCAATGACTATCGAGTGCATTGATGAGTAGGAGCAGCTTTAGATTCAAGGCAGCGATGGAGGAGTTGTTCGACGCATTTGAAGAACCGCCCGAGGAGAAGCCCGAGATCGCTTCCACATCCGCGACAGCTTCCAATGATGTGCGAAACGCAATGGCTCAGGTTTGATTCACTTTGATGCTTCAAATTCCTACCCGTTAACTATGTTTTACTTCGGAAAAATTCGTCACTTAAAGCATAGCTTTAAAGACTTTTATTTTGTTAATTTTATTGTTTTGTTTTTGACATGTTTTCGGGAAAATAGTTTAAAATATGCTGTAACGTAACATTTAGCTGGAGAAGCAGAAGCTGGACGAAAGTCGCTCTTTTACCGATGCGCTGCTCCAGTCCATGGCTAAAGGAGAAGAACCACCTGCAGAGAAAAGGGCAAGGTTTGAATGGGATTTTCGGAATTTCTTTCCTACCGTTCCAAAGAAGTATATACTGTGAAAAAAGCAACTCGTAATTCTTTTTTTTCTTTTTTTCGTAATTTTCTCCCAGACCCGAGCCAAATACCAGTGCTTACTTTACTCTTTCTTGTTGCGCTATGCATTCATAAAGGAATAATATGCAAAGCAAAAAAAAATAGCAACAAAGTTGTTGTAACTCTTATGTATTTTTTGCGAAATTATTTTATTCTGTTAGCGCACTCTTTTAAAGATATTTATTAGAGGTACAAATAGTTTGTGGCCAGATTAATCTACAATTTAAAGTGGAGGAATTTGACATTTGAGACTTGCCGATGATGCCGAACTGGTCGGGTCATCTGCCGTTGTTGAAGAGGATGAAGACACGGAGAAGCGGCCCAACTATGATACGAGAGTCACGGTTGTCTCCGTTCCTCAGGACCCTGAAATGAACTGCATTCACGAGGCAGGCTTTCTGTTTTTTTATTTATTTTAAATTTCTATTTATCTTTTAATTATGAATATGCATTTGCAATCCTTCCTCAAGGATACGGCATGTTGATGTTAGACGATACCGTATTGAATTGCATTGCTTCAACATGCTTAGTTAGTGTTAGCGTAGTTTCTCTATTGCTGCTTCAAATGAAACGAAATTAATAAGCGAGTTCAGTCTTCGTGTCAAAAAATAGTGTCACGATTATTGTAACAAGAAGTGGTAAACTATATTGGGATATTTTGCAGGTTGCTCTTCCTCCCGGTATGGAATATCATCCCCTAAAGGTTTGTGTGTACTCATTTCAGTGTCTACTAATAACCTTTAGCATTATCTCTTTATAGTAGAAGAACTTTCATAAGTATATTATCCGACATACGAATATGACTGGCATTAGTGTTTACTTCTGAAATCTTAGATTACCTCGACGGAGCCTGCAAAGCAATATCCTTTTCAATTGGATGCTTTCCAGCAAAAGGCAATTCAGGTTGCTTTTTTCAAATGTTAAATTTAAAATATATTTTATGAATTTTATCAGAAATGGTGGAATAAAATTCAGGTGATCAATTTTTGTTTAAATTTAAACTTTGCTATGAATAATTTAGCATATTTTGATAGCAAGCGTGAGCAAGTTTAATTGCTCAATATTTGCTTATTAAGTGCGTGGAGAACAACGAGAGTGTCCTGGTGTCGGCTCACACTTCTGCAGGAAAGACTGTTGTTGCACTGTTCGTTTTTTTTTTTGAAATTTTATTTTTAATGGTTTGTAAAACTACACATTTAATTACTATTAATATTTCGTTAAAGAGAAAAAAGAAACACTGAACAGAAATGACCGTTGTTATTGGCGTTTGTGGTAATATAATTGAATAACTTAACAAATTATTTTCATATGAAGCAAGGAGTCTATTAAGTGCTTCCCCAAAAGTGGATGGGTTAGACCACCGAGCAGCGGCCTTGAAAAATAGGGTGGATAAGCCGAAAATTATATTTTCTAACATTTTTTTTTCACTTAATAAAGTAATCTTACACAAATCTTCTAGCTACGCCATCGCACAAGCACTCCGAGACAAACAACGCGTTATCTACACGTCTCCCATCAAGGCGCTCTCCAATCAGAAGTACAGGGAACTTGAAGTTAGCTATTTCCATATTCTGAGGCCATGCTAGAATCTCACTTTCATTGGCAGACGGAGAGGCCAGATGGTAGAAAGAAGATGTGGGGAAAGGAGAGAGAGAGAGGAGAGGAGAAAGAGGATAGAGAGAGCAGAGAGAGAGAGATCTTTGTTTCTCCCTAGGAAGAGTTCGGAGATGTCGGTCTGATGACCGGAGACGTGACATTGAATCCTGAAGCTTCTTGCCTCGTCATGACCACAGAGATTCTTCGCAGCATGCTCTACAGGGGATCACAGGTTTAGAGAGAGAGAGAGAGAGAGAGAGAGAGAAGAGAGTTTGAGAGAGAAGTATAGGAGAGAAAGGGAATGATTCTTGAACGTGGTTACTATCGGTTCAACCACTGAATTGTCTTCATTCAGATGATGCGTGAGGTCGGCTGGGTCATCTTCGATGAAATCCACTACATGCGTGATAAGGGTATGCCTAATTTTATTTATTAACATTTTTTGAAATCTATTTTTAGAGTAGTTGAGGAGTTTCGAGTTAGCTGCTTTGGTTTATTAAAATTACTGTAATTCAAATCAGAAGTCGAATTACTTGATTGCAGAGCGTGGCGTTGTGTGGGAGGAGACGATCATTCTTCTTCCCGACAGCGTCCACCACGTCTTCCTCTCTGCTACCATTCCCAATGCCAAGCAGTTTGCAGGTCTTCATTTTTATAGCTATTTTTATTTCTTCACTTTCCTTCGTATTGTGCAAAGAAGAAGGTAATGACATGCACCGGAAGTCCGGAGAATAATCAGTTGGGTGTAGCCATTGCAATGTTAATATCGTCTAGCAAAAGGGAGAAAGCAGATATATGTATTTCCTAAAATAAGTTAAATAGCTTTTACATTTCAGGGTTTTCTCAATTTCTTTGATAACAATAGGTTAACTATGAATAGTTGTGAGAAATATTTGAATGTGACAATACTTATCAGTATCTCCTCCTTACAGAATGGGTTTGCTGGCTCCACGCTCAGCCGTGCCACGTTGTGTACACGGACTACCGTCCCACTCCGCTCAACCACTTTATCTATCCCGCAGGAGGCAGCGGCCTATATGAGGTTGTTTTTTTAGCTTGTTAAACTTTTTTTTAAATATTAATTGTAAGCCATTTTTTATATTCTGCTGGTAATCATTCTTCCTTTTTAATGAACCGTTTTTCAGTAATCATCTCGTTTTCAGTGACGACCTTGTCTTTTTTCTTCCTGAAATTAGATGATCTACATCATACCATTATTTGAGGTGGTGAATCTTCAAGGAGTTTTTCGAGAGGACAAATTCGCCGAAGCGATGAGTGGATTGAGTGCTGGAGATGCGGGCAAGGGAGGAGTGCAGAGAGGAAGGAAGGGAGGCATCAAGGAAAGTTAGTGTTGAGACAAAAGATTTTAGTACCTATTTATCATACTCTTTTTATACATTAAGGGAAGTTCATTTTCTGTCAAAGGCTATTTTCCTATTTCTTTTCAATCGTCCTCCCATCAATTCAGCTATCAACTGTTGTCTTTCTGAATAGTGCGAAGGATGTGCTAAGGGAGTGATGAGAGCGGGTGATATGAATGGGAGGCAATTTGAGCATTACAATTAGAGTAAACCCATGAAATGAAAGCATTTCTAGGCGTGAGTTTTTCAGATGAATCGAACATTGTCAAGATCATTCGAACAGTGAAGGAACGCGATATGATTCCATGCATAATCTTCTCGTTTGCACGCAAGGAATGCGAGGCTTATGCGACCTCTCTCAAGGACATGGACTTCAACACGGGTACGCTATATATTACTTTTTATTCAAAAGATAAAGTTTATTGAAATATATTGGACAACAGAAAACAACTTTGTCAATTAATGTTTTGTTTATAACATCATTAGAAAAATTTGTATCTTCCATGACATTTTCCTTTCTCATCTAGAAACGGAGAAACAACTTGTGAAGGAAATCTTCGAGAATGCGATTGATCTTCTCTCGGATGATGACAAGAAACTCCCGCAGATTTACTCTGTTGGTTTTGTTGCTTCGTATTGTTTTGGGAGAATTGTTTCATCTTTCAGATCAAATATTCATGAAATAGTATAAAAGCGCACAAACTTATATTTTCGAAGAATTGAGGCTTGATTTCGCTATCTCTATTTGATTGAATCTAAAGCTGCTCCTACTTAGGTGCTGCCCTTGCTGAAGCGTGGAATTGGAATTCATCACTCTGGACTTCTTCCCATCATCAAAGAGACTGTTGAGATTCTTTTCGGAGAGGGACTAATTAAGGTTTGCTGTTCTACCTTAATTTGTATTTTTGCTTGTTTATATGTAAGGACTATTTTGTTATTTTACTGTCTATGCAATTATTTTCCCTTATCCTAAGAATAATTTTAATTTTCTAAACTCTGTTCGCAACGGAAACATTTGCGATGGGGCTGAACATGCCCGCCCGAACCGTTCTCTTCACTTCCGCCAGGAAATACGACGGCAAGGAGTACAGGTTCAAGCCACTTTTCATTGTGGACACAGATTAATGATGCATATCCTGCTGAAGTCACAATAACATTATTTTTTAGTGCTCTAGTGATCTTTCTCTTGTAGTGAATTACCATTTGAAATTAAATTGATAATAACTGCATTACGAATCAGATAATATGTTGCTATTAAGCAAGCCAATATTTCATCAATGAATAAGTGAATGGATAATGACTGTCTTATCCTTGAGATGGATCACATCTGGCGAGTACATCCAGATGAGTGGCCGCGCCGGCAGAAGAGGCAAGGACGACCGCGGACTCGTCATTCTCATGGTGGACCAGCAGATGAGTGGAGAAGATGCCAAGCACATCATCAAGGTTGGTTGGGAGGGTCTGCTTTGGTTTCCTGCATGTTATTCTCCACAGCTCCATTAACCAGGACTTTAATTGTTAGGTAAAGCAAGTAAGTTAAAATTGCTTAAACTGTAATTTCTAGCCATTTACATCCTTCTCTATCCAGGGAGCTACGGACCCTCTGAACTCGCAGTTCCGCCTGACTTACAACATGGTGCTGAATCTGCTGAGGGTGGAGGGCATCAACCCCGAGTACATGCTGCAGAGGAGCTTCCATCAGTTCCAGAACTACGCCTCCATTCCCGGACTCCTGCAGAGTACGTGCAAGTTATTCGTTTTTCAGATATCTTCTACCGCGAAGAAATCTATTTTATTGATTTTTAGTTTGGAAAATAATAATAATAAATCTGAACGTTTCAACCTAGACATCTTGGGTGCTCCATTTGTTTAAATTGTTTCTTTTTTTGCGAAGGGAATTATTATGTGAGTATATTATGCGAGTATATTCTTTTTATATCGGTCAGTTTGTTGCTTCGATGGTAAGTCGTTATTGCGACCATGCTTGGTTTCAGTGATTATTTTGGTGGCATTTAAGAAGTCAAGATTGATGTCTGTCACTCAATTCGAAGTAGTATCATTCCAGAGATCAAGGAAAAGGAGACGCAGATTCAGAACACTCTGGTTCCTAATGAGGATGACATTGCAAGCTACTTCGAAATGGAAAAGCACATCGATAATTTGCTGGTTTGTCTTATTTTGAGAATGTTAAAATTGTAAACGTATTGTTTACGCCTAAAATAATTATTGGTACAATAGCGGTATGGTGATTTCTGTAAGTATATGCTCAAAACTCTAATTCTCAAATCTGTTTAATGACTAAGATAACAACATATATTGTTAGTCTATTTATTTTTAGTTGGCTATCAAGAAAACGGTTGTGCAGACGAAGAACATTGTTCCGTTCCTTCATACGGGACGACTTCTCAAGGTGCATTTTGGCTGCTTCCTTGTAATTGTTATTACTTTAGCTTTTACCTTTTTTTATTATTAAAATAATAATCTTTAGATTTTGGCTGGCACTCGCGATTTTGGTTGGGGCGTCCTCATCAACTTTGAGCGCAAAATCAATCCGGATGACCAGACCGAGATGATTTATATCATTCATGTTCGTTTACTTTGCTTAGTTTGTCTGCCTTCAAAAAGTTGTAATGTTACCTTTAATTTTATATAGTTCATTTATATTTATTTTATTTCTAATTGCATAGCTCTGTTCCCGGTTTTGTTATTTTCTTTGGTTGTTTATTTATCGTTCTATTCCTTTGAAGGTGCTGATGGCTCTGTCGCCGGAGTCTGCAAACGAACTCACGAACACGGGAATGCTCCGACCTGCTGCTGACGAGAACACGGTTAGAATTACTCTCTTCCCCTCTCTCTTTCCCTCTCTTCTTCTCTCCCTCTCTCTTCTCTCTCGCTCTCTCTTTTTCTTTTTATCTTTCTTTTCGTTTTGCCCAATCAGTCTCTTAATTTCCCTGTCCAAATTCTATATTCCCAGGCCATTCCTTCCTTTGTCAGATTCCATATTTGCAGGCGGCGTGGGAAGTGGTTCCAATGACTATCGAGTGCATTGATGCCATCTCGGCAGTCCGCCTCAAGCTTCCGGAAAGCCTCAAGAGCGATCAGAACAGAAAGACAGTCGCCAAGTGCCTCAAGGTTCAGATTTTCAGTTCTCCGTCCCTGATAATTTAGGCAGTAGGATCTTTCAGCAAGGGATCAGACTTGTTCTCTAACGGGGCGATACCACATGTCACATTCTATGTGCCTGGCCCACTCTACTCCTCTCTCTCTCTCTCTCTCCCTTTCTCTCCGTGTTTCTCCCTAGCTCATACTCTTATTGTTAGACCTTTGAATTTATTGAAAAGCCTGCCATTAACCGTTTCTCTCTCACTCTCCTGCCAGTAACCGTTTCTCTCTCACTCTAACTTTTCCCTGAATGTGCTGGTTTCATTATTCTCACTTTTCTCTCCCTCAAAATCGCGTATTCTCCATTCACTTCTTCCCTGCATTTTGATGAAAAGGACCCTTTGTGCAGGAGGCGAAGAAGCGTCTGAAGGACGACTTCCCTCTTCTGGATCCCATCGCAGACATGCGAATCACGGAGCCTTCCCTATCGAAGAACATCTCGAAGAGAGAGGACCTGGTGAAGAGAAGGGACAAGCATCCGCTCACGAAGAGAAGCGACTTCGACAAGCTCAAGGCACAATTCCAGAAGAAGGTCGGAGGCAATGAAAAGAAGAAGCGATACCCCTGTAGAATTCCCGCTCCTTGGCCAACCCTCTTGCCCTTGCCCAGGAAATAAAAGGGGGGGGGGGGTCCGAACCGGAGTACCCACGCAATTTTTGATTTAAACACCACAATTTTCAAGGTAAAATTAAATTTTTTGGCTTACCTACCCTTTTTTGAGGCCTTTGGAGGTCTTACCCACCCACTTTTGTGGGAACCTCGGACCACCCTTTTTCCTCTGCCCTTGCCGCACCCACCTCTGAATTCTTGGTCTCCCTCCCCCCCCTCTGTCCATCATACTGAACTTGCAGAATCTTTGGAATTTGTTTGGCATTATTAGTTGGTATTATTCGTTTTGCCGCTAGATATCGGTTAGTTGTTTGAATAAAATCGGAATTTGAAGAAGTTTTTTATATTCAGATTTTAGGTTATAAATTAATTGAAAATTTGCGTTAATTTAAGAAATAGTGAAACGAAGGTTTCATCTTTTAGGAGGAGATTCGGCGAGAGTTAAAGGCGCTGAAGGACGAGTTGAAGAGAGTCCAGAGCATGCTTCAGGTAAGCAAGATGCATATTTATTTTCAGCCTTTTCATTTCACTCTGAATATGTACACGAAGTTTAATGATTAAACACAAATAGTTATGACGTAAATGTTTTTATTGTTTCACCTTTTTATTCTGTTTCAGTTATCCTATTTTCGTTTTTATACATGTTTAAATGAATATTTGAAGGAGGAAGAGCTTGCCTGCCGCAAGCGGGTCCTACGCCGTCTCACGTATGCCACCGACTCAGATGTCATCACTGCAAAGGTAAAAGTCAAAAGAGATGCATTTTGTTTTAACTTTTATCGAGCTAGTTTTCATATATATTTATTAGAAAAAGTAGCCGCCATTTACAGAACTTTGAATATAATGATAGTTTGTTAATTGAATGATGTAAATACTTGGCAGGGTCGCGTGGCATGTGAATTGAGTGCAGCAGACGAGCTTCTCCTGACTGAAATGCTCTTCAGCAACGTCTTCCAGCAGCTGGATGTTGCCGAGGTCTGAGAGGAAAGAATTAATGCCGTGAAGAGTATTACGGAATCATTCAAGTTTTAGTCCCGTAATGAAAAGGGATTAAAATTTGAAGGCTTACTTAATACCGCCTACTTAAGAGAGCCTGTCTGAGAGATTCGACCACGGGCCTATTAAGGTAGTGCAGGGAATAAAATTTTTTTTTTGATTTTTATTTTATTTGAAGGGTTACTATAGCACCCTATGGGGATTCCAAAAACATTTTTTTCAAAAATTTATTTTCGTTTTTCAACACAGTATACCTCGAAATGCCGAAATGAGTTAAATATCCATAACTTTTTGTAAACTCAACGAAATTGAATTTTGAAAAGTTTATTACGTTCAGCAATCCCAGGGGCATAAAAAAGTCATACAAATTTTTTTTGAAAAAAATTCATTTAAGGGGTCATATTGACACCCAAATATATCGTGGGTGCGGTTTGGGCTCGAAAACGTTTCGAGGGCGCGGATACGACACCACCACGTGAAAGAGGAGCATTTATAACCCCTAATCCAATGGTTAACCAACGGATTGGAGCACGTAATGGTAGCCCAATTTCCGCTTGAATATTCACATTTGCTCAAACTGGTCATCAGGAAAATTGACTTAAATCGCTTCAAACTCAACAATGAGCGACATTAGAGTGATCTTTCGATTTGCCTTCTTAAAACTAACAAAACAGTTAAAAAACACGCATGACTTTTCTATAAATTTCACTTTTTCAACACTTTTTTCGAAAAAAACCTTTTTTCTGTGTCGTGAATTCGGCACCTTTTCGCCTGTTTCTGATATTTGTTGAGCAGAGCGCGCCATCGTTTTACCTTTGTAAGAAAGAGCATTTAAGTTTACGTAGTTTACATAGGTTTGCAACTGAATTGGACGACGTAATTGATGCGATTTTGTAGCCAGAAACTCCTAATTCCGCAAATTATCAAAATTTTAAATCGCCGAATCCTTTCCGAGCATGTAGTTCTTGGGCTTGAAACAAGATGGGATTGTTCACCAGTCGATTTTATGCAGAAATGGTTTTTTGTGCAAAATTACAAAAAAAATTGTTAATTTGTTTTTTCGTATCTCAAATAATTCCCCTATAACCTCGGAAATGTAACTTTATGACTCATTTTCATAGGAATTTCTGAATTTATCTTTTACCATATGAAAGAACGGGTTTTTTGAACCAGTAAAATTGCCCATCACTTCAATATAGCTACAATCTGTTCGATAATCTATAATTAGAGACAGAAATCCGATGGTTTTTTTCGAAAAAAAATTTTTTTTTTAAATCGTTCTGGTGCCGTATGTTATACGTTGGGAGGGAAGAAAGTCAAGTTTATTCTTTAGGTTGAAAAATTATAATGATTGTAAATTTTTTAAACTTTTAATAGCTGTTTATTGCGCTTAATTGCTTTATTAATAAATTTACCTTTTTGTGGAATAGTTAATGATTAGTCATTTGGATGCCTACTCTTTTTCAGACAGCGGCTCTGCTCTCGTGCTTCGTCTTCCAAGAGAATGCACCGCCAGGCAAGATGGCCGATTCACTGGCTGGCTGTCTTCGGCAGATTCAGGCATCTCTCTCTCTCTCTCACTCTCTCCCATCTATCTCTACCTCTTAAGTCCTCACAGCCTCTTCTCCCATTTCTCTCTCTCTCTCTCTCTCTCTCTCTCTCTCTCTCTTCCTTTCTAGCTTTTTCTCTTTCTCTCTTCTCTTTCTTCTATTCATCTCGCTCATCTCAGGAGAACGCTCGGAAGATCGCAAAGCTGTCTGTTGAATGCAAGTTGGATGTGCAAGAGGACGAGTACGTGGACTCGTTCAGGCCGGCCATGATGGATGTGGTGAAGAACTGGGTGGATGGAATGAGCTTCGGAGAGATTCTCAAGAAGACTGACATCTTCGAAGGTAGGGAGTGGGAGAGAGAACGGGTGAGAGACAGAGAAAGGGACGAGAGTTATATAAGAACAATGTTTGACTGACTAATAATTGTTTACTTGCGTGGAAAACGACATTATGCCATAAAAGTATAATAATAATTATTATATTTGATCAGTTATTAATAACAGGATCAATAATCCGATGCTTCCGACGCCTGGAAGAGTTGCTCCGCGAAATGTCCAGCGCTGCCAAGGCAATGCAGAATCAAGAGCTTGAGGTTCGCACTTTTTTAAACTAGAAATTCAGACAGTATCGATGTACATTTTTTTCCTCATATTTTCATTTTATTTTATTAATTTTTTGTTAAAGTTTTAATTGTATTTACTTGTTAAACTTAATATTCCAGGAGAAATTTGATCTGGCGCGAACGAAGATCAAGCGAGACATTGTATTCGCAGCCAGTCTTTACCTTTAATTCTTCTTCGAAGTGGTTGCGGGCGATTCCTTTGAGAGAAAGCAGAGATTCCATCCTCCCTTTTGCTATTTCTCTGTTATTTCTTTTTTGACCCTCATACTGATATAGAAAATGTTCAGGCAAGACATGAAATGATTTTCTGAATTTGTTTTAATTGCGGACTTAGGATGTTCGAAGAGAGATTCTTACCACTTTTTGTCTTCGTTCATTGTACGGCTATTGTTGTGTGAGTAGCAGTGCTTTCTAATTATTTGTTTACTTACTTTTCGTTGTTGTTGCTGTTCTACAAACACTGAAGATTTCGGTTACAACTGGACAACTCGATTTTGCACACAAAATAATGGCTTTACAACATCTTCAAGGAGTATATTCAGGTTGACCGTTTTATGGTGGAACACGAGCAGGCGTACCTTTTGCTTGTATTCAGTGGAAACAGCTGCGATAGCTACGGATCAGAGTATCTAGGAGCAAGGGAACCAGAATGGGCGCATGTTATTGTTGGCACTAAGGAGAGAAAGGGAGACAGGGGTTTTTGAAAAACCACTAGAAATAATGAGAAATGTTTTGAAAAGCGGAAAGGCTATGTATTTGAAAGATGGGTTACGTGTTGATATGTAGAAATGCAGTCTACTTTGCAGAAATATGTTTTCCTTGTAATTTTGAGTCATAATCCGCTTCCATATACTTCGACTGCGACTATCACGAAAATGCATCTCCGACGCCTATAAATATTTGGGACCCGTAGATTTCCGATGGAGCACCTTCATTTTCCATGGGACGCCTACATATAATTTGATACGACGCCAAAACTAGAATAGAGCCCTTTCTCCCTCGCCTCTTGGTGGTGGGGTCTTTCGGCAGGTTTAAAATTGAAGAGGACAATAGAAAAAATAATAATTTACGAAAATCTTAAAAATTTAACTCGAGAGGATATTTTGTACCATCTATCTCCAATACTTTCAACAAGAGAATTTTGTTCATCGTCAATGAAGCAATTCATTTTTAAAACGCGAGCAATAAAACAGTGCTGATATTTGTTTAAAAACAATTTGCAAATATTATTGACAGCATAGAAGAAAATAAACAGAAATATCATGTATGAATATTTTTGCAGAAATGTGATTGCTTTTACAGTCTGAAATCTCCGAAGTGACTCGGCCGTTAGAAACCCCTTTTTAATCTAAAGAAATGTTATGCTGATTATTTTATTTCTAACTCTTTAAAATGAAATTCACGTATTATTTCAGCTTGATAAAAAATGATGCACCAATATACATATTCACCGCTTTTAGAAACTCCTAAACTTGCAGTGTGTTTTTATAAATAGTAATAGTAATAATAATAAATATAAATAAAGAGTAATACTATTTAATTTTGTAGGTAGACTATTTTGGCGTGATGTGCGCCTTGACCAAAGTGGACGCAGGGCGACACGATGATCCGGCAGCAGGTTAGCTTTTAAAGGAATTATACGACGAAAGAATACCGTATCTAATAAAATTACGTTTCAAACTGTGCTAAACTCCCAACTGGATGAGCCTTTTTTAGCGGCCGCTACAAAATTTCAAATATGAAACGTACGTGTATCTAACCTCTCTCGACTTCTTTCATTGTCTCGCTTTTCTCTAACGTCTGTATCTCTCATCCCTTGGTGAAAATGGGGTGCTAAGTGGACAAGACGGTCAGAGACTGCCTCTTCTTCCCACCCGTTGGCATTCCTTGCTTGGATTTGAGCATACACCGTTTGCATCGACAGAGTCGTTTTCTACCGTATTCCAAAAAACAAATGCAAATTTCTGGCTAAATACTGACTTTCGTAAAGCGGGATCACCTCTAATCGATCTTTTAGGCCATACTTGATCATATAGGAATATAAAAGAAGAAGTTATTTTTTCGTCGGATACTTCCTTTAAAGTGTGGGGATGAGTTGTGACTTGAACGTGGCCTGGATAATACCAGGGATATAGTTTATTTTATTTTATTTTTCTCAAAACAAAGAGCTGGCGCATTGTCTGAACCCTTTGCTGAGTCGGTGGAGTTTAGCTCTAAGCTCAGTGCTCAGTTCATCTACACTCGCTGGCGTTGTTTTCCCTCTTTCCTCGGTTCTACTCTCGTTCTTCTCTCGTCTTCCATCTCCAAGGGTACGATCCTTCACACCTTTCTTGCCATTCTTTGTAACACATACTCTCTTTTTGTCTCCATTGTTACCTCTCTTATTGTCTATCTCTCTTTCCATCTTCCACTTTTTTCTCCCGCTCTCATATCCGTTCTCTCTCTTGCTTTCCTACTCCCACTTCCTGCTCCCTCCCTCTATATAGGATATAGGAGAGAGAGAGCTCTCCTAATTTCTATGTCTCCTCGGCGGACTAATCTTGTCCGCTGTGTGAAAGATAAGCCGGAGAACCATAAGCAGAGCATGGCGTTCACCGGATTGGTGGGAGGTAAAAAGTGGCAGAGTGGAGGGTTACGGTAGTCTGGTAAGAATAGCAGGGCACCCAAGTCTTGTTCTACTTCTGAGTTATTTGTTTGGTATCTCCCATGGTGAGCACCTGTCTGCAGAATTCCTTGAAAGCATTGTGGCCAGTGAGAGTGGAATTGGAGGGAAAGAGAGATGGAAGGAAAGGAGAGAGGCTTAGGAGAAAGCGAAAGGGGAGACTTAAAACTATAAGAGACTGTGAGTCCGGTATTTATTGCCAAATGGCCTAGGATATCTGCTATGCTGATCTAATGCCACATCTCATGTTTCCTTTACACGATATTGCTTATTTTTCTTTACCAATTTCCTGTTATTCAGTTTATACAGTCCCGCTCAACATTGTTGGGTCCGCTATTAATAGTATTAATAGTATAATATAAATAATACAAACTAGAATAGCGCTCTGAATATGAATTTTCGTGCCATTTCGCGTAGGAGTTTACCTATTTCGACCATGGAGATTACGACTGTGAAGACCGTTTTCAAAAATATGCTGAAATGGCTGAGATCTCATAATATTGCATTTAATTTGGCTGTGTTTGGGTTCCAAACGGGCTGGCTTCAACTCCTGGACTACAAAGTGCGAAATAAAGTGAAATTTTCAGAGCACTTCTTACCTTTTTTGAGTTTCTTGTTTTATTTCTTTTGAGTTTCTCATTTTGTTTATGTATAAACGACGAAAAAAAAGTAAAAAAATTATTGTGCTTGCAAAAATCTGTTCTCAAAAGGGTATCGAACCGAGACCTCGAGATTGCCGGTCAAAGACTTACCAATACTCTACAGACTGTACAAACAGATCTGATGATACCTTTCTTAGGGCACCGTCGATTGCTCACAAAGGAAACGTCGATTCTGAATACGTTCGCTCATACTTTAGTCGAAGACAGAGAGAGAGAGAGAGAGAGAGAGAGAGAGAGAGAGAGAGATGGAGGGAATGCGAGAGAACGAGAAAGAAGGAGAGAGAGAGAAAGTGAAAGAGAGACCGTGGAGCGAGAAATAGAGAGCGGGAGAGAGAAAGAGATAGAGAGAGGGCGAGAGAGAGAGAGAGGTGAAAGAAGGTGCAGGTGCTATTAGCTGACAATGAGAAACAATCGTTGGTCTAACGACATACCGTAGCTTCAGCCTTGAAACGGTGACGCAGAGTAGATGTAGTCGACGCTGCACCTTCTTTCGCCTTTCTCTCTCTCTCTCTCTCTCTCTCTCTCTTTCCCACTAAAGTAGGGAAAAGAGAGTGTTCAGAATCGACGTTTCCTTTGTGAGCAATCGACGGTGTCCTAAGAAAGGTATCATCAGGTCTGCTTGTACCGTCTGTAGAGCATTGGTAAGTCTTTGACCGGCAATCTCGAGGTCTCGTTTCGATACCCTTTTGAGAACAGATTTTTGCAAGCACGAAAATTTTTTTTGCTTTTTTTTTCGTCGTTTATACATAAACAAAATGAGAAACTCAAAAGAAATAAAACAAGAATCTCAAAAAAGGTAAGAAGTGCTCTGAAAATTTCACTTTATTTTGCACTTTGTAGTCCAGGAGTTGAAGCCAGCCCGTTTGGAACCCAAACACAGCCAAATTAAATGCAATATTATGAGATCTCAGCCATTTCAGCATATTTTTGAAAACGGTCTTCACAGTCGTAATCTCCATGGTCGAAATAGGTAAACTCCTACGCGAAATGGCACGAAAATTCATATTCAGAGCGCTATTCCAGTTTGTATTATTTATATTAATACTATTAATACCGGACCCAACAATGTTGAGCGGGACTGTAGTAGGTATCTTACTTGCAACAATGACTGTAGCTGTAGTTGAGTAGCCTGTGAGATGAGATGAGTCTGGAACTGGCATAGAATGAGAGAGGGGAATCTCTTTCAGATCGGGAGCTCTTCTTCCCTTGCCTCTCTTTCTCTCTTTTTATCTCTTTTCCATTCTCTTTCTCTCTCTTCTTCTTCTCTCTCTCTCTTCCATTCTCTTTCTCTCTCTTCCATTCTCTTTCTCTCTCTTCTTCTTCTTCTCTCTCTCTCTTCCATTCTCTTTTTCTCTCTTCTTCTTCTCTCTCTCTCTCTCTTCCATTCTCTTTCTTTTCTCTTCTTCTCTCTCTCTCTTCCATTCTCTTTCTCTCTCTCTTCTTCTCTCTCTCTCTCTCACTCTTTCTCCTCTCTCCTCTCTATCTGTATTTCTCGCCGATCAGCTGAATATCTCATGGTTTGCTGTTGCATGATGGGATCCACTCATTTGCAGCTAACGACGCCCTTCTCAATGCCCCGCATAATCGTTCTCCCCTTCTCATTGTGTTTCCTTTTTCTGGTAAGGCCATTGGCTTACAGGGAAGCCTCTTTCCATAACCCAGCCAATCGCAATCTGAGTAATTTTCCTATGTAGTACTCCTCGAAAATGAGTCCTAACCTGTTTTAAAACTGCGCTCGTCGCATTTGCGATTTTATATGAATTTTGTAAAAATGAATAAAATTTACATTTGAAATGCTCATCCTTGATCAGCCGTTTACTTTGGCCTTGAAAAAGGGCCAGCGAGGCGCAGTGGGTTACGATTCTGACTTCAATTTTCGAGGTCAAGGGTTCGATTCCCTTCGGTTGCAAAGTTTTTGCTGCTTTTGTTTTGTTAAAAGTAAAAACAAAGGGCATACTTAAGTGCATTTTAAAATGTTTTGAGTGCATGTAAAACAAATTTTATGATAATTTTGTGGTATTCTCTATTAAAAAAATTGGCAACATGTTCACTTTATCATGAATTGCGACCCGAAAGTGGTCTTACGACTGCTGGTGGACAAATATGGAATTGCCGATCCCTCTGCCGTCGCCACTCGCGAAGATTACAAGATCTTCCACTCCTTTGCACTTGTCCTAGAGAGGAGCATTTCAACAGTCACTTCTCATCGCTGCATTTCACTCTTCTGCAATCACTGTCTCGCTTTCTCTCTCTATCTCTATCTCGAGCTCTATCTCTCTCTCCCTATCGCTCTATCCCTTTCTCTCTCCCGCTCTATCTCTTTCTTTCTCTCTCTCTCTCTCTCTCTCTCTCTCTCTTTCTCTCATTCATTCCCATCTTCTTTGTAAGAAAGAGCCTTCACTGTGGTCTTAGACTTTACCCTTCTTGTCTTCTTTTCTTCTGCCTCGTCCACTCGTTCTGTTCTACTGCTTTCTCTTTCCCGCTCTCTCTCTCTCTCTCTCTCTCTCTCTCTCTCTAAATCACTCTGCTATCTACTTTTCTGCCTTTCACAATTCTTTTTCAGTTTTTTTTTCGCCGTCTTCTCAAAGCTGAAACCTCCCTATTGTTTGATATCTATCCCTCCCTCTCTCACTCTGGCTCCCTCTCTTTCTCTTTCTCTCTCTCTCTCTCTTACTCTTTTTAGTTTGTTCTCACCTAATTTTCTCTTGACCGTTTTCTCTCTTTCACATATTCATTTGTAACCGTTTAATCTCTGATTGAGTGCTTTTTTCCGTGCCCGTTGGCCGGTGTCCCCCCAGCGTCCATGGTTTCCGCCAGTGAATGAAAGCCACTGTCGATGACCCAGAAGATCAGATTGGGGAAAGAAGAATTGAGCTCGGAGCCAGGGTGCGTCAGAGGTTTCTACCTAAATATTATCGAAACCGCCTCCTCCTCCGGGCCCCCCTCCGCCCCGCGTCATGCTCAAGTCTTCCACCGTGGCTCCAGTCGGCAATGAACATCTCGTTGGCTCTGCAGAGGACATCTGGGTGCGATTCGGTATGATGTAGTGAAATAGTTGAACTTTCGTTGAATTAATGCTGCTTTTACAGCAGTAGATTTGAGAGACAATTACTCGAAAAGATATTACCCGATCAGGAAGTCACGTCGCTGACGATCTGCGAGATATGCGACAGATCGATGAAGAGGCGGCGTGGGAGACGCGCCACGCCATCGTCGCGCTGCTGCGCGAAAGACATCGCCATCTGGGAGCAGACGTAAATCGGAGCGGTATAAATAAATAAAATTAAACAAAATAATTAGTTCTTGTAATGCTGATAATAATGCTCTTAGACCGGGGAATTTAAAATCTAAAATTAATTCCAGCGAAACAGTCAGCGACTCCGGCTGAAACAAGTGCGGCTCCGATGACGGACAAAAAAGCCGAAGAAACGACCGAGAAACCGAAGCCCACAGGCAAGAGTGAACCAGTTTCAGAACGAATTTGAGAAATTAAAAAAGTTAAAAAAAAGAGATTGCCAGTATTTTGGAAGCGAATACTTGGGAAAGCTTCCATAATTTTTCTGATTCCTAAGTTCCAAAAAGCGCAATAGTGAATACATAATTATTTCAGGTTCAACGGTGACGGCGCTGGGCGACGCTCCCACGGGAGGCGAATCTACAGCACGGCCGCTGGGGTCAGCAGCGTTCAGCTGGACGGCGGCTCCTCCATCATTAGTGCAGTCGGCGGCGGTGGTGAATAAGAAATTACCAGAATTTTTTATGACCATATTTTATATATATATTATATATATATATATATATACATTATATATACATTATATATGTATATATATTTATATTATTTTATTACAGTATATAAATTATATATATATATAATTTATATACTGTAATAAAATAATATAAATATATATATATATATATATATATATATATATATAATTATGTGAGGGCTTATCCACTTGATCAATTGAGTTGCTTCTTATTATGAATATGCTTGACTTGAGTGATGGAAATACTCACGAACGGCGGCAGCAGCGACTTCTCCATGCATTCTGCCAGCGGATCCTCGTCTGCTTTATCAGGTTAGCCTTCTTTATTTCTATCGTTATTCGTTTTCCCTTCTCTCTGTCACTCCGTCTTGCTCTCTCTCACCCACTCTCACACTCTGCCTCTCTACCTCTCTCTTTCTCTCTCTCCGTCGCTCCCTCTCAACTTCTCTCTCTCCCTTTTCTCTCTCGATTTTTCTCATTCCGTCTCTCTGTCACTCCCTGTCCCTCTCTCTCTCTCGTACTCTCTGTCTCTCTCTCTCTCTTTCTGTCTATCTCCGTCTCTCTCTCTCACTCTCTCTGCTTTGTCTGCAGCGAGCATTGGGAGTTCGGCGTCGGCAGCAGTTGCAGAAGCCTTCGCTGCGCAGCAGCACGTGCTGCGCCTGCAGCAGTCGCAGTCGTCCTTCTCCCACTTCCACGCTTCTTCCTCTTCTTGCCAGGGACAAGAGCCTCTCACTGAGGAACTCTTCGCCCAGTCGTCCGCTGTCCTCAAGCCGTTCAGCTCGCAAGTCGCTTATCCATCTGTAACTTCTCTCTCTCTCCCTGCCTCTCTCTCACATCCTCCTCCTCCTCCCTCTCTCTTCGTCTCTTGCACTTCCTACAATCTCCCTCCCTCCACTGCTCTCTCGCCGGCACACACTTCCTTCCCTTCCAATGGCGATTCCTCATTTCTGACCAACGTCAGTTGCCTTTTTCATTTTCTTTTTAGTGTCTCGCCTCTTTTTAAGTGTATTTTTTATGTGAATAAGTCATGTGTCTCTGGCATATTTACAGGAGAGAGCTGCTTGCTCCGCCTCTGCAGAGCAGTCGCAGAGTCACACTCAGCCAGCTTCTCTTCCAAAAATGAAGGAGACAACCGCTCAGGCAGCAAAGACACGACGGGACTGCAAGGAAGCACTCGGCCACGCGGAAGACCACGTGGATCGGCAAGAAGAAGGTCATCAGCGGAGAGTTGAAGGGGGCAAGTGGAGGAACCGCGCGACTGCCCAGGCATGTCTCTCTCTCTCTCTCTCTCTCTCTCTCTCTCTCGCTCTCTCTTCTCTCTCTCTCTTCTCTCTCTCTTCTTTCTTTCTTCTCTCTCATCCTCTCTCTTCTCTCTCTCTCTCTTCTCCCTGTCTTCTTTCTTACTCTCTGCTCCCTGTCTCCTCTCTTACTCTCCTATCTCCTCTTTCTCTTCTCTCTTTCACTTTTTTCTTTTTCTTCTCTCTTTCACTTTTTTTCTCTCTCTTCTCTCTCACACTCTTTGATCTTTCTCTTTTCTTCTTCTTCTCTCTCTCTCTCTCTGTGTCTTTGTATCATGATGGATATGTCTAGATGCGGCGACGGTTCTGCTGCTCGAGCGAAGCAGAAGCAGCCTTCTCCTTCTGTCGATCGCTCTGTCTCACCGTTCTCAGAAGACGGCGGTCAGGGCGACGTGGAAGCACTGGCAAACTGGGGCAGCTGCACGGTCTTCTTGAGCACGAAGAAGGTATGGAGAGAAAGAGAGAAAGAGAGAGAGAGAGAGAGAGAGAGAGAGAGAGAACAAACAGAGAGAGAGAGAGGTGAGAAAGAAAAGAGAGAGAGAACAGGCAGAAAGAGGAGAGAGAGAGTAGACAGAGAGAGTTGGACAGAGTTGAGAGAGACAGAATCGAGAGAAAGGAAAAGAGAGATAGAATATACAGAGAAGAGGAGAGAGAGAACAGAAAGAGAGGGAGAGCGAAATGAGAGAGAGAGAGAAAGAGTAATGTTGAAGGCCCTGGTTGACCACGTGAAGAAGCAGCACATCGAGCCGGAGAAGGCTCTCCACTGTCTGTGGCGCGGCTGTGCTCGCGAGACGTCCTTCCGCGCCCAGTACATGCTCGTCCTCCACGTCCGCCGGCACACGGGAGAGAAGCCTCACTCGTGCACGGTCAGTCTCTCTCTCCCTTTCTCTCTCCCTCTCTCTCACTCTCTCCTTTTCTCTCCATCTCTCTTCACTCTCTCTCATCTCTCTCTACGTCTCGTGTTTTCTCTTAAGAGAGCCCTAATCTGATCATGAGAGAGAGACTCGGCAAAAATGTAAAATTAAATTTTTGATTAAAAAAACAACAACAGTTTTTTCGGATGCCCATAGTGTGCTACAGTAACCCTTGAAAGCAAAATTGAAATCAACAAAAATAATTTTGTTCAATTCACTACCATTAATACACTCATATGGTTAAAGGCTCTTAGAGAGACTCTCTTAAAGGAGGATGTCCCCGGCCTGCGAATAATTAAGATGCCGCTGTTTTAAGCATGCATCATTTGGTGTCGTCTTGTACAAGCATAGATATAGAATGTTTGAACGAATCATTTTTATTTTATCACATTTTAGACTTATCTAGTCATGTAAAATCTCACGGGTACTGTACATTTTAACACCTTCCTTTTTTGGCCACTATCTCTCTCTCTCTCTCTAATTATTCCCTGGATGACTCCTTTAATTCTGCTTGATTTTTTTTCTGTTTATTTCTTTCTTTCTCTCTTTTTCTTTCTTTTTTTCTCTGTGTTTCTTTCTTTCTTTCTCTCTTTTTCTCTTTCTAATTCTTCTTCTTTACAATTAGCCCATTGTTTGTACTCTTTAGTTCGAAGGCTGCACGAAGAGCTACAGCCCGGCTAGAGAATCTCAAGACGCACGAAAGGAGTCACACGGGAGCGAAGCCGAATCCCTTGCACGGTCCCAGGGTGCGGAAAGGCGTTCTCG
>CALZFC010000018.1:2115000-2197500 GCA_945643635.1 Allodiplogaster sudhausi | reverse complement strand
GGAAGCACATCAAGACTGTTCATGGGGACGAAGCATTCGAGAAGACCAAGAAGAACAAAGAAGCACTGCCTCCAGGTATTACTCTAGTCTTTTCTCTATCTCTCTCTCGCTCTTTCTCTCCCTCTTTCTCTCTCTCTCTCTCTTTTATCTCTCGCCCTCTCTCTTTCTCTCTCTCTCTTCCTCTCCCTCTCTCTCTCTCTCTCTCTCTCTCTCTCTCTCTCTCCTCTCTCTCTCTCTCTCTCTCTCTCTCTCTCTCTCTCTCTCTCTCTTCTCTCTCTCTCTCTCTCTCTCTCTCTCTCTCTCTTCCTCTCTCTCTCTCTCTCTCTCTCTCTCTCTCTCTCTCTCTCTCTCCTCTCTCTCTCTCTCTCTCTCTCTCTCTCTCTCTCTCTCTTCCTCTCTCTCTCTCTCTCTCTCTCTCTCTCTCTCTCTCTCTCTCTCTCTCTCTCTCTCTCTCTCTCTCTCTCTCTCTCTTCCTCTCTCTCTCTCTCTCTCTCCTCTCTCTCTCTCTCTTCCTCTCTCTCTCTCTCTCTCTCTCTCTCTCTCTCTCTCTCTCTCTCTCTCTCTCTCCTCTCTCTCTCTCTCTCTCTCTCTCTCTCTCTCTCTCTCTCTCTCTCTCTCCTCTCTCTCTCTCTCTTCCTCTCTCTCTCTCTCTCTCTCTCTCTCTCTCTCTCTCTCTCTTCCTCTCTCTCTCTCTCTCTCTCTCTCTCTCTCTCTCTCTCTTCTCTCTCTCTCTCTCTCTCTCTCTCTCTCTCTCTCTCTCTCTCTCTCTCTCTCCTCTCTCTCTCTCTCTCTCTCTCTCTCTCTCTCTTCCTCTCTCTCTCTCTCTCTCTCTCTCTCTTCCTCTCTCTCTCTCTCTCTCTCTCTCTCTCTCTCTCTCTTCCTCTCTCTCTCTCTCTCTCTCTCTCTCTCTCTCTCTCTCTCTCTTCCTCTCTCTCTCTCTCTCTCTCTCTCTCTCTCTCTCTCTCTCTCTCTCTCTCTCTCTCTTCTCTCTCTCTCTCTCTCTCTCTCTCTCTCTCTCCTCTCTCTCTCTCTCTCTCTCTCTCTTCCTCTCTCTCTCTCTCTCTCTTCCTCTCTCTCTCTCTCTCTTCTTCCTCTCTCTCTCTCTCTCTTCCTCTCTCTCTCTCTCTCTCTCTCTCTCTCTTCTTCTCTCTCTCTCTCTCTCTCTCTCTCTCTCTCTTCCTCTCTCTCTCTCTCTCTGTTCTCAAGTTAGAAGTTTTCACACGAAAACTCGATCTCGACCACTCTTACCATTAGCATTTCATTTGTACTCATGAACTCATATTCCACACTTTCTCTTCGATTTGACTTCGATTAAAAAAAAAAAAGCATATTAGAGAGTCACCGTTATTCCCTTCATGAAGTACATAGATATATGTACATATGTACATATGTACATTTCAGGTGAATTAATCTAGGATCAATTATAACTCTGTCGGAGCATTTCGTTTATACATGGGAGGGTGTGATATCTTTCATTTCATTGTCGTAGCTGATTTGCGTGTAAAACGACTATTTACATAGATACATACATACAGCATCTTTGCTGTTGGTATCACTGCGACTACCAACGAATAAACGACTTTACCTGCATTTGCAATAAAAGACCACGCTCTCTCTCAAATTCTACCTAGGATGACTCCTTTAATTCTTCTTGCCTTTTTTCTTTATCTATATTTCTTCTTCATTTATTTAGAGGATTGTTTGTACACTTTAGCACGAATGTAGCACGAAAAGCTACAGCCGCCTCGAAAACCTCAAGACGCACGATAGGAGTCGCACCGGTGAGAAGCCGTGCCCCTTTCATGATCGGCGATTGTGGAAAGGCGTTCTCGAACGCATCCGACCGCGCGAAGCACCAGAATCGCACTCACTCGAATAAGGTAGCTTGCCTTGCGCTTCATCTCTCTCGCACTCTCTCTCTCTCTCTCTCTCTCTCTCTCTGTCTCTCTCTCTCTCTGACTCTCTTCCACTGTTCTCTCGTCCATTCTTTTTCATTCTCCCTCTCTGATAAAGTGAATTCTTGCCAGAAGACATACGAGTGCAATATCGACTCGTGCACGAAAGCCTTCACGGATCCCTCTTCACTTCGCAAGCACATTAAGACTGTTCACGAGAAGACGAAGGAAAACAAGGTAGCACTACATCCAGGTATTCATCAAGTCTTCTCTCTCTCACTGTCTCTTTACATTCTCTCTCTCTCTTACTCTCGCACTCTCCTTTCTCCTCTTTCTCTCTCACTCTTTCACCCCCCCCCCCCCCACCCCCCCCCCATAGAGACAACTAGGAAATACTCAGGTATTCATCTTACTTTCACATTTCTTGCGGTTATTTATTAATTTTAAAATGTTTACAAAATCTAAAATATCCCTTCTGAATGCAGGGAAATCGAGGATCTTACTTTATTTTGTCGTCGTGGCATCCTCTACCTTTAAGCCACGCCCCCAAGATCTTCTAATCCTGACAGGGGAGAGCGGCTCACCTCTTCACTAGCTGGCAAATATCCAACCGCCAGCCTCATTCTATTCACTCACTCTGACCCGGCATGGCAATGCCGCCCTCACTCTTCTCAAAGGTTTCAATAGTTTTTATCCATTTAATTTTTGATCGAAAAATAAAATATCATTCCTGCCAAGAAAACCGATTCGAATCATTCGTTGTGATTATTTTTGAACAAAATTCGTGACCACTCACGATAACAAGAAAAGTGCAGAAGAATGATTATTCTGCGGCGTAAGTATGTATCACGACTTGTAGTAAATGCGTAAGTACAAATTATTTTGTAAAAGTAGAAGAGCCGACATATGCAAAAAATAAAGGTTGTACTTCACTGAATCGATAAAATAAAATCGGAAAATCGATGAAATCATCAAGGGGAAAGAAGAATACCAAATTTTTTATATATATAAGAAGAGGGGCGGATGAGATAGAGGTGGAAAAGGAGAGAAGAAGGCGGCTGAGGGAGGGAGATATGTATTGGAAGTAGACGCCGCGCCGCCGTCGATCAGCGCTTCTGGTTCTTCTTCATCTCCCGTGTGGTGCTGGCGGCGACCGACTTGAGTGGCAGGAGAACGAGAGAGAGGCCAGAGCGCATTGGGTCGAGGCGCACCGCACCGCCGGTCTTGAGGTGCACCGAGACCTCGTTGAACTGGAAGATCGGCGCGTTGATGCGGATCCTCAGAGAAAATAAACCCTATTTCGCTCAATCGCTCGCACTCAAACAACTTGTCAACTGCATTGCCAATTGGAGAGGCCATCCTTGAAGTATTAGAGTTGGGGTTGCAGAGGGGATGGAAGGCGACCAGTCGAGGGTGTTGTTAGTAGAAGCAAATGAATCCCCCCGTCAGCTACTTTTTACTCGCGCGTAAAATTTGGCTGCGAAAGTTCAATGTTTTTTCGTGCTACCAATCTTCCCCTTTAACCTGTATATATTCATATACATATGCAAACATAGTGCTTGACAACAGTACACCACCATTTTTCTTTCGAATATAGCCCGTAGGAAAGTAAGAGGTTAAGAGATTTAAGAGTGAATTGAGAGGGAAAGAAAGATGTTAGAAAAGAAGAATATTTAAGAAAAGAAAAAAAACACGGATGTTCCCTACACCCGTTTCTTTTCAGATAGAAATTGTGACTTTCTCTGTGTTCATAATAGTCGGTCCAAGCGTCGTCTGCATTCTCATCTACAGTTTCCTCTTCGTTTGGATACGGATCTACTTCTACTACGGTTCTCTATGGTTTCGTTGAATAAATTTGCATAGTACTTACTTTCATACTCGACTTCATAAACAATAAGTCTAAATGATGACCTTGCATAAGGAAACATGTAGAAGTTCTAATGTAAATTTTATAATTTTTTTAAATATTGGTTTTGTAAATGATTTGTGATTTCAGGATAATGTTCCATTTAAATAGGTAAACAAACTAATTAATAATTCATCCGATACTGTAATGATCATTGCGAATACTTCGCCTGTCAAACAATTCAGGGCAATTTTGCCATTTAAACATGTAAACATACGAATCTATTATTCTGCAATTATCATTGCTATGTTCGGCCCGCTTTAGAAATCTCTTTTAACGAAAACCCTTCAAGGGTTAACCCAAATGGCTACGTCGTCCAATCGATTAGGCCTTCCGTTCGATTGTCAACTCCGATATTACCAGTCACAGTAAAAACTTGCGTTTTCAAGTGCACTACGTGGAAATGAAGCGTTTGTACTCCATCGTTTGTCCTCCTTATAACACTCACTCAAATTCAAATCCTCTTTCACAAGAATTGATCACAAGTTGGGAATTAGCATTCTTTATTCATGCGTTATAGTGGAAAGGGGAACTTCAGCCGCCGTAGTAAAGTGTCGCTTTTTTGGGGGAGAACTGGTGGTACCTCCCCCGACCCGGCAACTTGCTCTTTTTTGGGGGAGAACTGGTGGTACCTCCCCCGACCCGGCAACTTGCTCCGGCACCTTTCTTCCCCCTCCCATCACCATCTTCCGGGAGGACGGGAGCATCTCTGACGATGCATTATTGTGTTTGTGTCAAGACATTGTTGGGACTATTAGGAAACATTTTTGTAATTGTTTCTAATTTCAGGTGGTCAACACCTCTGCGCGCCGCATTGGCTGGGCCTTCAAGACCACGAACATGAAGCGTCTCGGTGTCGATCCGGCCAGCGGAGTCCTCGATCCCAAGGAGTCCGTCCTCGTTGCTGTCTCCTGCGACGCCTTCGCCTATGGACAGGTATGGTTTAGTAGAAAAAAAGAAACTTAAAAATATTTTCAAAATTAAAACTTAGAATGTAATTTACAGTGATTTTCAGGAGGACACCAATAACGATCGCATCACCATCGAGTGGACTGAAGTTCCCCTCTCTTCGCTCTCCCACGGGCAATTCTTTCCACACTCTCAGCCCTCCGATAAAGAAATATGGTAAATTGTTTGTTCGAACAACTTCCAGAGTCTGCCTGACCACTGGGTCGTCAGTAAAAAATGCTGTACATTGCTCCGCTGGAAATTATTGTAATCGATACTTGCACTTTGGTTCCCTTGGACGACGCTTGGGAAGGAGGTCAGCTTGTGAAATGAGAGGCATTGATCCCTCTATCACTTTTCAGCCGCTCCGGATTCCTTCACTTGCTAGCCTTTTCAGTAGTTGTAATTTTTGGACATAAATTATTTTATTGCTAGTTGATGAAATTATGTATGTAATTGAGTTGAGATCACATCACATGGACATGTAGTAAATGACAACACCTGTCCTATCCATGTTTTCTTCAAATCAGACTAGACTTGCGCCATGCGAATGATCTTATTGTTTATAGCGATGAAGAACAAAAAAAAGTTTTGCTTTTTTCCTCACAATCAGAAAAGGTTTTCTCGCATTTGTACATTAAACATTGACAAAGAAAGGAAGTGATTTCGATTAAGGCGGATATACTACCATATCGAGCTAGAAATAAGGAAAGAAACTGTTCTGATTCTCTTCTAACGTTGTGCGTAAGCACACATTTCTAGGTTACTTTCTGCGGCAACCCTCAAAGTGTAATATCCTCTATTTTCTCTTGAACTATTTATAATTTTGATACTACGATAAAGAGATTAATCATTTATTAAGAGTTTATGCGGAATCTCGTTCTCTTGGCAGAGTTACCAATTCCACGATGGGATGCCAAGACTATTTGTATCTATGTATATTTCTATCTAATTCGCCTTACTGCCATTGTTTTCCCCACTCGCCACCGGCGGGTTAACCGTACAACTTTAATTTTTTTTGTTAATTATATAAATCTTCCGTCCTCGCCTCGTTTCTTTCCCACCTTGCACAAGGTCTTCTTCTCCTCTTTTCTCCTTTCTCTCTCTCTCATTGGCTATCTATTCTCTCTCTCTCTCTCTCTCTCTCTCTCGCTCTCTCTCTCTCTCTCGCTCTCTCTCTCTCTTTCTCCCTTTTGATCTGGCGATATTTGTTGCTATATTGCATCATTTCCACTCAATTGATCGCAATTGCCACAACGCTTCCGAGATGTGAGATACAGAAAGCTGGCAGTTGGCCAAGAAGGGGATGTCTGCCACGCCCCCGCGGCCTCCTAGCATCTTACAATCAAATCGGAATGCAAGATGCAATGTTTCTTCCTTCGTTCCAGCGAATGGAATGAAAACCAGGAGAGATAAAGCGCATTTTCACAGCTTTTGCAGGTTGAAATGATTTCGTATTATGCGCTACTTGCCGTCCGATTAAGCATCGTGTGCATAATGTTCTACAGTTCGGTTTAATCTACATGAGAGTGCGTCTTAGTCAAGCAGCGAAAGGCGCCGAGTGGAGGGAGACTCGCTTTGTTCGGCGCTTCCATTTGCTTCGCGGGCATTGCAATTGCAGCCATGCAGGCAATTAGGCATGCGAATGAATACCAATTAGGTTTTACTCAGTGTATGTCAGCTTCTTATCTGGTTAATCCGGCCAAGAACTGCTGAAGGAAATTTCTACCAGGTTATGAATTGTCGAATCATTCATATCTAACAGTGAGACTTCTTTGTGGATACATTAGAACTTTGAAACCATCTTTTGAAGAGACTAAACAATGATGGACTTTACTACAAAAATGCATTAATTTCACCGTTCAGCTGGCTTCTGGATCTGAAAGTGCTGATGTCAAGCGTCTTCATGATCCTCTTCAATGGCGAAATGCGAGAGCGGATTCTTCAGTTGCTTCATTTGCCAGACTGCAGCCATCGAAGAGAAAGACGACGCCTTTTTCACTCTGACAATAAATCTCTAATTTATTTCTTTGTATTTGACTTTACTTCAGTCTTCAGTTTTTAATTCTTTAGAGCAGTCAAAAGTTCATCCGTATGACGCATCCCGTACATATAGTTTATTTATTTATTTATTCTTTATCAGAAGATATCCCTCGCAATTTTTCAAGGCATTCTGAATCCAATTTTGTGTTCGTATGAAAAGAACATGTATGTATATTGCTTGTCTGCTGCAGCATGAACAACTACAAATATTCACGCAGAGAAAAACTTCTCTCAAGAACACGATTTCTCACAATCAGATGAAGACAATAGGAACGCTTGAGTTTCAATGATAAATAAGACAAATTCATTCATTTAAAGAAGGGCGATCACCGAAAAACTGCAATAGTATGTTCAAACGTGCAAAGGTTTCAAACGGAAGTCCATTTAATTACTCAAAATATTACGGTAGACAAGGAGCTAAAATAGCGCTGGTTTCGAAAAATCCGTTTCTTTTTCGAAGCGATATGTTATTGCTCGTTTACTAATTTGATACTGTTTTGCCTAAAATTCTTTAGTTTACTAAAGAAAATTCACATAAGAAAGCCGTTAATCTACCATCGAGTGCCATTTTTGCACTGACACCAATCACAAATTCATTCAAAATTTATACTTTCAAGTATCAAATACTTGAATATGGAACCTTTTTTGTGCTTTTTCATTTGCTTTTTCTTTTTCCTCATGCCCGAGACTATTCGAAAATAGCTAAGATGTTTCATAAATCGGCTTTTCGGTGATCGCCCTCCTTTAAGAGAGCCTCTCTGTAAGGATCAAGCAGCACTCCATTGGCGCCTGCCACCTGCCATCATTTGAGATAGGTAAAATCGTTTTTGAAAACCGGATGCCTGCACAGCATCACTTTAAGAATGTCTTAGCTGCAGACTAATGTTGACCGCGGTGTTCAAAGTGTCAACAACTAGATAGAATCTAATTTCCATAGCTCAATTAACCATGTGAATTACTTCAATGATGACCCACAAATATATTAAAATCATTATTGCTATAGGCATTGTAGTAAATGATCTATCTTATCCTCCTGAACCTACTACATCACGGTCCTCCAAAAGCGATCCTCTAAGGATGTCACTCTCTCGATACTCAGTTTGATGCGCGTTCAAATTATATTTGAATTTGTCTTATTTATTAAAAGCGCGGGACGACAAAATTGGCCGAATGCCAATTTTTTGGCTAAAGTACGGTAGGATCTGGCACTTTGTTTAAGGCGAATAGCTTGGAACGTGACCGCAATGCGAGCAAGCACGCGTTGCGGTCGCACTTTTTTGTATCCCGCACAGCAGTTTTGAATTGCAATCACGCACGGAAACGCGTTGCGTTATCTACGGTCGCGTCGCGGCCTAATCATTTTAGCACTGGCGCTGAGGATCGCTTTTTGCACTGCGTAAATGACCGTGACATCGCAGGCTAAGTGCATGGATCCCGAACTGGAGGCAGGCAATATGTAACAGCATGTGTTTAAATAGTAATTAGACGAAAAAGTTATCGCTGAGATGTTCTAGAATTCAGCTAAATCACTAATCCAATAAAATTTATCCAAATAGCAAAGAAATAACCCATTTGGTTCACAATATCTAAATGTGCAACTCTTGTGATTTGAATTATTGATTTTTTGCTTGCTCTATTGGCGGCTAATGAAACCAATGTTCTGTTACTAAAGATCTGACAGTATAAAGAAGCTACTCTGAAAATGTCATTAACTTTCATACACTTTGAAGGAAAATATGCTTGAAAAACCAAAAGTTGATAGACTTTTTGGCGGTACTGTATGTAGTTTAGTCGTATTTGAAATACCACGAAACCGTATTATTCATAAATCTTTTTTGTTAGTTGAGTGCCCAACGATAAACATTATATTCGTTGTTCTAATCAAAAAGCACCATATAACATGATATTGTGGCTCAAACATGCACCCTTGAGTTTTCTGCTTCTGGTGTCGCTGGCATGATGCTGGAAATTTTTCTTTATTGCTCGAAAAAGAGAAATATGTATCCTTCGAATCTCATGAAACGAAGATATGTTATACAGTATTCTTCGCTCTATCATAAAATGTAGATGTTTATGGCCACCCGTCAACTCTCTGGCACGTAAATAGGGTCACAATAGTTATTATCCATTTATTTTCTGATCGAAAATAAGAAAATAGTATTTTCTGAGTTCCACGGTGGCATTAGGCAGATGCGTAATAGACCATTTTGTAGAGGAATGAATAGCGAATGCGATGAAATTAAAATTGGATCAAAAACATGAGTATAAAAAAAGTTAGACTGATTCATCAAATCCAGCGAAAGTACCAGTGCACCATATTCACGCCAAAATTTGAGTACATATGCATCCCTCGATTTTCTTCATAAAAACATATCTTGTGCCATTTTTTTTCCTCTTTCATCTCAGCTATTCGCTAGAACCCAAACGGGCCGTAAAATAGACGAAATGATCAAAAAATCGATTTTTGAAAAATTAAAATGCAAAAAAGTAGTTAAAAATGAAAGTTTTCAAAAAGTGTCATACACCTTTTTTGTGCACTTTCCAATTACGCATGCACTGAAAAAAAGAAATTTGAAAAATATTAAGTTTGAAGAAAGTTATGGGGAATTAAACGTTTTCCATACTTTTGCATGCACTAACAAGAAAAAAAATTTTGGAACAATTTTGACCCACCAGTTTTACTCACAGTGGGTATGGGTACCCCCCATAAAAATTTGGTTCTCAAATTCCGTCATTTTCCCCCGGGGCAGGGCCACCTTGACCCTTACAGAGAGGCTCTCTTAAGCACAATACTCTCTATTTTACGGTACTATGCAACTATTCCCTCGATCAATAAATAGTTTGTCGTGAGGATTTTCCTCGCACTCTCACCTGAAGAAGTATGCATGTATCTATGATCTACATATCTTTTAAAGGAGCCAAAAGCCCGATCTTGAATTGACGCTTTTTTCCCTGACCGAAGTACATACAAGGAGCATGTGTTTTATAGAGCCGCTACTTTAAAGATCAGAAAGGCATTTAAAATATTACGGTTGAGCTTCTAGCCCCTTTTTATGTAAAGTATACTTTGCTTCCCATTCCGCGGTACGAGTGATGCCAGTAGTAATTTAACCCACACCACACCATTAGCAAAAGCCATTCCAGCTCGAAGGCGGCACTTACAGTGATATACCGCCAAAGTGGCCGATTTGTACCGCAGCGCGCGCAATGTTCCAAATGGTACGCAAGAAATATCTCGGCGTACACGTAACCAAATAAAGAGATCTATACCTTTTTCGAATCCCCATTCTCTTCCACACACAGCACAAAATGTCTTAAAATGTAAATTTCAACTTTATTTCATAAAATAAATCAAGCGGTAAATGCAGTAGTAAGCTCAATTAGAGTTTTCACTACAACACTTTACACCGAAATACACCGAATAAACGACACTTCGGCATCATGAAATCATGCAGCGTCTTTGAAAAGTTAGCTGTGTTTTTGATAAATTCGTTGTTCTTTTTGGGGTTTCCTCTGATTTCTTGGGATTATTAATTGATACAGCAGCTAGTTACACCCGGAATGTTTGGAACCACCTTCGGGGAAGTACTAAACCTGTTGATGTGGTTTTTTTAGTACCTTGTTACCACAACCATGCATTATTCTTCGAGAACTCGAAAAGTCGTTTATTGCCTTTCAATTGAGGCTTCGAGCGGCTTCGTCAACTACGCCGCTACTCCGCTCTGTGTGGATTGGGAAGGGCGGGGGCTGACAGCAGAGACGATTCGCATACCTCACGGTTAGCTGCATTGTATTTCAGTTATTGTTGTTGTAGTTGTTTTTCCTTTATGCTCGAAGTGATATTTATGATATCCATGATTAATCAGTAGAACTATGCTAAAAGCTCGGGCTTATTTAAACCTAGTTTTGCTCGAAATTTCTTTCAACAATTTATTGGAAGAATAATTGATTTGTTTAGTCGATACAATACCTTCGAGTCTGTGAAGTATGCTTTATTTCCATTAAATTGAGGCTCGGAGCGGCTGCTTTGAGGCAGCTTCCACTCTGCTCCGTTTGGCTTGGGAAGGGCGACGGCACTCTTCAAGGACGATTCGCGCTGCTCAAGGTTTGCTGCTTTCTATTTAAGTTATGTTTGTTGTTTTTTTCTAATGCTACGCTCCAAATGATGCTACCATTTTCGGTAATGGAGCAATGCTAAATGACCGGGATTATTGAAATGCAGTTTCGCTCGAAATTTATTTCAAAAATATACTTCTGGGAACAGAAATTTGTTAGTACCCCAATTATTTACGAAAACCTGTGTCATGAAATTCGATCCGTTTATTTGATGCGTGGACCTAATTTCTCATGTTTTCCATCGTCAAATGCTTGCATTTGTTGTTGCAAAAATGCGAATAAACTCACTTTGTTGGGGTTGTTTAATGCGTGAGCCCGAATATATCCGTTCTTTCGTGCTAAGAGTTTTTTTATATCCTATTCAAACCATGTTGCCGTGTTAGACACAACTTCATCCTGCGGTTGTTGCTCATTTTGCTCGAAAATTATCATTACTTTTTACCTACTGCTTCCAAAAATTTATTCTGAATTACGAATGAAACTTGTATTCGTGTTCCACGCATTAAATAAAGTCACTGGAGTGAATTTTAGAGAAAAGGGTTTCCGAACATTTTTGAGGTTGATGTAAAAATAGATTTGTTTTCCAGCTTCAATTGTCTAGTTGAGGATATTATCTCATGATTAAAAGATGTTAGCCCACTGAGGAGTGACTTTTAATTTCTTGTCATTGTGTTTAGATATCCGTGCTGCTGCGTAAATGATGCCTGGATTGTCCGGCCTCGATGCTGCGTCGAAGCAAGTGCAGCCGAGCTCCGCGGCATATCTGTTTGCCCTTGCAAACTGCTTGTCAGTCTTCACTTTTTTAATATTAAAATACTCCGTAAATCAAACCCATGGAAAATGATGACCATTCATTATTTGCCGGGTTACTGTATGCTGGAAGTGCGATAGATTGGATTACGGTATATATTAATGCGATATATGAGTTTGTTTATGTGTATTGCAACCTAAATAAAAAAAGATAGAATGCTAACGCGGTTGTAACTTATTCGTTATGAATTATCATTTTAATATCACTTATTTATTTCTTGAATGATTTCTTAGATTGATCCTTTTGAAGGATCGTCTCTAATCTTGGCGGGGAGGATGCCGTAGTCGGCCCGAACAAAGGAATCTCGTCGTCTCTGCCAAGCCCACCACGAACGGGCTCGCCAAGTACTGTTAGTCTTCACATTTTCTGTTAAAAAAACTTTTGCTGTATCAAATCCCTTAGCAACTGATATGCAATGATTTTTCATTATTGAGAGGAAACAGCGCACATTTTACTTTTTGTAAAGAGAATACTTTCTAGAATGATTACGTTTTTTGTGTTACTTATTCCTTGGTTACTAGGTGGTTTCCGCTTCCGAAGACGCTGACCGATCGGCAACTGCGACTCCTTCCGTCCGTCTCTCTCTCTCTCATCCTCCTCTCTTCGTCTCCTGCTCTTCCACATCGCGAGCAAGCTCACCTCGAGTTTGCTCGCAGACTACCGTTAGTCTTCAGCTTTTTATCAGGAATTTTTTTCTCTAACATTTTTTTTTCTTTTTTTTCTTTTTTTTCGCTACTTTTTTTTATAAGATCATAATAGAATGCATACGAGCTTATGTTACTTTTATGCGCGGGAAAAATGCTATAAAAACATTAGCATTTAGTGATTCTGTCAAAAGAATATCACTCAGAGGCTGATATTAATTTATTGTTCCGGTTGCACATTAGTTATTCCTTGGTTGTCAGGCTGTTTCCGCTTGTGAAGACGCTGAACACACGGCAACGACATTCTCTCTCTCACACTCACTCTCTCTCTCTCACTTACACACTCGCTCTCTCTCTCTGTCTCTCTCTCACTCACTCTCTCTCTCTCTCACTCACTCTCTCTCTCTCTCTATCTGTCCCGCTGTCCATTGATTGTAGGACGAGAAATGTGGTCTATCTTGTTTCCGTGTTTTCTTTGTGTTTAGTGAATTGATGAATTTATAAAGCTTCATGATTAATAAATGGACATGCGGTGTTGAACAGACTGAAAAGGAAAGAAGTAAATTAAAAGGGAGCCAAAGCATGATAGGGAGACAAAGCAAATTAGAGAAGGAGAGAGCAGAGAGCTGCTGAGGACGTAGTTGGAAGACTGGGATGAGGGGCAGATGTAAGAATTGAAAGAGGCGGAGCGGAGGAAGCAGGTGAAGAAATTTAAGGGCGCGACATGATTATGCCATCCGCAGATATTCCAAGGTGAGATTTTGTGAGATCTTTCACTCAAAAGTGAATTTCACGAGCCGGCCTCGAACCCTCGCCCCCTGCCCGCTATAGCGAGGCGCTAACCTAAACACTACTCACAGCCAGCTAGCATTCACCACAATGGAGAGTGATTTGCACCGTGATTATCTACACTCGCTAATGGAACTATTATCGCTTACTTGAACTTACTGTCCAGTGCTCTTTCTTTATCTCTCTCTCTCTTTCTCTCTCTCTCTCACTCTCTTTCTCTCTCTCTCTCTCTTTCTCTCTCTCTCTCTCACTCTCTTTCTCTCTCTCTCTCTTTCTCTCTCTCTCATTCTCTCTCTCTCTTTCTCTCTCTCCTCTCTCTCTCTTTCTCTCTCTCCTCTCTCTCTCTCTTTCTCTCTCTCTCCTCTCTCTCTCTCTACTCTCTGCTTGTTGTCATAAGCTGAACACGTGCTCAGACAACCTGCTCGCTTAAGTGGTATGTAAAATAGACAGCACCTTCTTAACCAATATTATCCAAAATGAAACTTATTTTCTTCTCTCTAACAGTCCTCACATGAAGCTGCCACGCCACCCTCTCGCCAATCCTTCTGCAAATTTCAGCCATCGACTTCTCATTCTCAGCTCAAAATTACTTCTTGCCAGGACAGGCCTTCTCTCGGATGTATTGCTCAAAGATATTATCTTCTGAAACTTTGATTTTGTCCTGTGGAGGACGTTTAGGAGAATTATCTTCTGAACTATTTTGATTTCGAGTGTTTGTAAATGCGCTTCAGTACTACCTTTGCTTCTCTACCCTACACACTTCACAACTACACAGTGTTGAACAGACAGAGGAGGAAGGAGGGAAAGAGTTAGAAACAAGATAGAGGGAGAGGGAAGAGAGATAAAGAGAGAGCGAGAGACAGAGAGAGAGAGAGAGATAGAAAAAAGTGTGTGAGAGAGAGTGAGAGATAGAAAAAAGTGTGAGAGAAAGAGAGCACTGGACAATGAGCTCAAGTAAGGAGATAATCTAATGGTAAGGTAAGCATGAGTGTGCGGGCATGCACCTTTCTGCAGATGGAGTCAGCTTGAGTTTGAGTTCACTCGCGTCTGTTGCTTTTGCATGACGTTCTCACGGAATTTCATCCATAGTAGGGTAGAGAGAGAGAGGAAGAGAGTTCTATAATCGAGGGTAGATGATCACGGCGAACTCACGCTCCATCGTGGTGAATGCTATTTGGCTTTTGAGGGTGATTCCAATATAGCCGAGCAAGCAAGTTCTCTGAGCACGTGTACAGCCTGTGACAGAGTCGAAACGACGACGTGTAGTGTGTAGGTTAGCGCCTCACAATGGTGCGCAAGTAGCGCGGGTTGGAGGTCAACCCGTGAAATTCGGTTTTGCGTGAAAAATTTCAAAGAATTTCAGCTTGGAATGTCTTTGGAATGCACATTCATGTCATGCCCTTTAATTTCTCCGCCTGCTTCCCCTGCTCACCATCAGCTTCTCTTCCAAGTCCAACCTCGCTCCTCTTCCTCATTCTTTCAGCTACATGTTCAGTAGCTCTCGCTCGTCCTCTATTTTGCTATCTCTATCTATCATGATTTATCATGAAACTGGAGGCGATCCTTCAAAAACAGCAATCTAAGAAATAATTCAAAAAATTACTAAATGGTATTCAAATGGCACATTCATAACGAATAAGTTACAATCATTCTAAGTTTCTTATTTAGCTTGATATAAACGCAACAAACTTATATTCCAGTGGAATACCTACCGTAATCGAATATACCAAACAATGCCCTTTAATTTCTCCGCCTGCTTCCCCTGCTCACCATCAGCTTCTCTTCCAAGTCCAACCTCGCTCCTCTTCCTCATTCTTTCAGCTACATGTTCAGTAGCTCTCGCTCGTCCTCTATTTTGCTATCTCTATCTATCATGATTTATCATGAAACTGGAGGCGATCCTTCAAAAACAGCAATCTAAGAAATAATTCAAAAAATTACTAAATGGTATTCAAATGGCACATTCATAACGAATAAGTTACAATCATTCTAAGTTTCTTATTTAGCTTGATATAAACGCAACAAACTTATATTCCAGTGGAATACCTACCGTAATCGAATATACCAAACAATGCCCTTTAATTTCTCCGCCTGCTTCCCCTGCTCACCATCAGCTTCTCTTCCAAGTCCAACCTCGCTCCTCTTCCTCATTCTTTCAGCTACATGTTCAGTAGCTCTCGCTCGTCCTCTATTTTGCTATCTCTATCTATCATGATTTATCATGAAACTGGAGGCGATCCTTCAAAAACAGCAATATAAGAAATAATTCAAAAAATTACTAAATGGTATTCAAATGGCACATTCATAACGAATAAGTTACAATCATTCTAAGTTTCTTATTTAGCTTGATATAAACGCAACAAACTTATATTCCAGTGGAATACCTACCGTAATCGAATATACCAAACAATGCCCTTTAATTTCTCCGCCTGCTTCCCCTGCTCACCATCAGATTCTCTTCCAAGTCCAACCTCGCTCCTCTTCCTCATTCTTTCAGCTACATGTTCAGTAGCTCTCGCTCGTCCTCTATTTTGCTATCTCTATCTATCATGATTTATCATGAAACTGGAGGCGATCCTTCAAAAACAGCAATCTAAGAAATAATTCAAAAAATTACTAAATGGTATTCAAATGGCACATTCATAACGAATAAGTTACAATCATTCTAAGTTTCTTATTTAGCTTGATATAAACGCAACAAACTTATATTCCAGTGGAATACCTACCGTAATCGAATATACCAAACAATGCCCTTTAATTTCTCCGCCTGCTTCCCCTGCTCACCATCAGCTTCTCTTCCAAGTCCAACCTCGCTCCTCTTCCTCATTCTTTCAGCTACATGTTCAGTAGCTCTCGCTCGTCCTCTATTTTGCTATCTCTATCTATCATGATTTATCATGAAACTGGAGGCGATCCTTCAAAAACAGCAATATAAGAAATAATTCAAAAAATTACTAAATGGTATTCAAATGGCACATTCATAACGAATAAGTTACAATCATTCTAAGTTTCTTATTTAGCTTGATATAAACGCAACAAACTTATATTCCAGTGGAATACCTACCGTAATCGAATATACCAAACAATGCCCTTTAATTTCTCCGCCTGCTTCCCCTGCTCACCATCAGCTTCTCTTCCAAGTCCAACCTCGCTCCTCTTCCTCATTCTTTCAGCTACATGTTCAGTAGCTCTCGCTCGTCCTCTATTTTGCTATCTCTATCTATCATGATTTATCTCTACCATGCTTTTTTCCCCTTTACTTCTTTCCTTTTCAGTCCGTTCAACACCGCTTGCCTCTCTATTAAATTAGAAGCTTTATCAATTCACTAAAGAAACAAAAACAAGGAACACACAGAAATACTATGTACCACATTTCTCATCATACAGTCATAAGTCATGGACAGCGAGAGAGAGAGAGAGAGAGAGAGAGAGAGAGCTAGGGTGGGAGAGAGAGAGATGGGGAGAGGAAGGAGAGGATGACTCTTGCCGAGCTGCAAGGGCCGTCTGGTCAGCGACTTCGGAAGCGAGCCAGCCTGACATTCAAGGAATAAGTTATGTTCACTTACAATCAGGTATTTCAGAATTAGCCTAATAATGCTAGAGTAAAACTTGAGCCAAACTAGGAGCATTTTGTAATTTGGATTGAAATCTTCATAATAGTAACATATTTTTGACTATCGGGCAAACAAATCTTACAAGGCAACTTATTAGACAAAAAAATTGGCTCGAATTTTGGACCAAGTAAAAAGTTAGGCTAATTCTGAAGACCAGAGAAACCATAAGAATGTTTTGGTTGAATTTCCGTAAAATATAATCTTGAAGAGAAAAAAAGCAAAATCAGGCGAAGGAAAACGGTTGCGAAGAGTTATGATAAAAAAAAAAGATTTTTTACACAAAATGTGAAGACTAACGGTAGCTTGCGAGGCGGTCAGATGTTCACATTCCTTGGCTGGGGCCGACAACGACCTCCTTGGCAAGACTGAAGCCGACCCTTCAAAAAATCAATCAGAGAATTCGCGTAAGAAAAAATTTTTGTAATTGAAATGAAAGATTCAGAGCGAATAAGTGATAATCGCTCTAGTATTCTGCACTTCTTATTTATCTTCAAATAAAAGTAAATAAACTTATGTTACGTTTCAGCTACAGTAATCAAGCACACAGTACAGTAAACCTTCGAAAGTGAATGCTTAATATCTTCAATGAGTATACTTTAAGGATCAGTTTAGGTTAAAACCCAAGGACTTACAAGTACTTTGCCAGTTATTTGCAGAGTGTTGGGAGAGAAGGAAAGAGCGGCAGAAATTGGGAGAGAGAGAGAGAGAGAGAGAGAGAGAGATGTGCAGACGTAGGGAAGGAGGACTCTTGTTAAGCTGCAGTTGCTGAGTCATCAGCGTCCTCCGAAGCGGAACCAGCCTGGCAGCGAAGAAATAACTCATGGGCAACCATAAAAATAATCTAGTATTCAGTCTAGAAGGGATTCTATTGACAAAACTCCAAAATATCAAGGTTTTCATGTTTCATTTTCCCCGTGCATAGCTCATATTAGATATTGAAGAAAAAATATAATAAAAACAGGCAAAGACGCTTTCTAAAGTTTTGCTACATGAAAAGGTTTAATAGAAATTTTAGATGTATGTTATGCCAACAGGCAGATATGATTTGTGAAGATTACCGATAATTTATATAACTTGTGCTGTGATTAAAAAAAGAAATATCAGGACTAACAGTAGTTTGTGTCCACTCGAGGCGAGTCTGGCCGCGATCTTCACATTTCTGGCTGGGCCGACTACGACCTCTTTGCACCGGGCAAACTGGAGGCGATCCTTCAAAAACAGCAATCTAAGAAATAATTCAAAAAATTACTAAATGGTATTCAAATGGCACATTCATAACGAATAAGTTACAATCATTCTAAGTTTCTTATTTAGCTTGATATAAACGCAACAAACTTATATTCCAGTGGAATACCTACCGTAATCGAATATACCAAACAATCCAGCTTACAGTAATCCGACAAGCAAATGAATGCTCAGCACTTTCGATGAGTTAGATTTTAAAAAAATATTTTAATTTAAAAAGTGAGGACTAACAAGCAGTTTGTTGGGCCAAACAGTTCGGCCACGGTGTTCGGGTTTACTTTTCTTGCCGTCATTCGAGGCCGGGCCTAGCCATCCATCATTTTCGCAGCAGCTGAACACGGCAACAAGGAAATCATTCATGGGTAGGCTAACATTTTTTAGCCATGATGCTATTATCCTCTTCTCCACATAGTAGCGGCTAAACCAGTGCAGAACAAGGTCTGGTTCCAGCCCGGGGGCGTGGAGGGGGTACAAAATCATAAAAATGTCTTTTTCGATAAAAAAAATCACACACATTTAATGGAGAAGTGTCGTTTTTCAGAGAAAAAATGAGGGTCAAACGATTCTGAGCAGGCTGTGGGGGGGGGGGGGGTTCAACATGGCGCAAACACAGACCTTGTTCAGCACTGGGCGAAACAAATCTATTCAAACAGAAATACACTTTTGAAAGAAAGCACAAAAGGCATTTACTTCTACCCACTCATTCAGCAAAGCTGCAGCGATTTAAAACTACCATGAAACAAAAAAATTTAAAACATCAATTGAAGTTTAAAAGGGAAAAAAACAACAAGTAATGAAATGAAACGCAGCTAACCGTGAGAAGCGCGAATCCTCCTGGAAGTTGTGCCGCGCTTCCCAAGCACACAAAGCGGAGAGGGAGAGGCGTCGATGCAGCTGCTTGAAGGCTAAATTGAATGGAAATAGAATGCACTTCACATACTTGAAGGATCAAGCATGGTTGTTGCGCGACAACGGATAAAAAAACAACTCGACAAGTTTAGCACTTCCTCGGAGATGGTTCCAAACATTCCAACATTCCGGGTGATACTGGTTGCTATATCACGTAATCATCCTAACTAGTCGGAAGAAACCCCAAAAACAACGACGGAACTAGCAAAATACAAGCAATCATTTCGAAAATGCTGCTTGGTTTTTATGATGCCGAAGTGTCGTTTATTTGGTGTATTTCGGTGTTAAGTGTGGTAGTGTAAACTCAAATGCCACTTTCTACTGCATTTTCCACTTGATTTATTTTATGAAATAAAGTTGAAAATGTACATTTTAAGACATTTTGTGCTGTGTGTGGAAGAGAATGGGGATTCGAAAAAGGTATAGATCTCTTTATTTGGTGGTTTGTACGCCGAGATATTTCTTGCATTCCATTTGGAACATTGCGCGCGCTGCGGTACAAATCGGCCACTTTGGCGGTACATCACTGTACAACAGTTATTTTTAAAGGTATGTCTGCAGCACATGTACTTACGTACATATACATACATATGTATATGCATACATAGATCAACACTTATTCTATAAAAGAACGACGTAAATTTCTTCGCATTCAACATGCATTATTTTCTAACGTACATATGCAGTGTATTCATGCAAGATCTCCTTTGATATTGCCTGCATAATTCACAAATCGGATGTTCAATCACCCTCGAGACCTTGATTTATATATAATATTTAATTTGTTCTAAAATGTGCAGGAAAAATATTTGTGATCAATGAAAAACAAGAAGCAAAATTCCTAAGATTGCAAAATTAATTTCATCACATCATTACAAGTGATCGACTCAAAGAAGGCTTTATTATAATATACAAGTAAGTGGATACCAATATATGCAAAAATTTTATAAAAAATTTCTCACAATGAGGTTATTACATTTATTTACCATTTCTTCATTTTGCAGAGTATCTAATTTCTGCCTAGTATATCATGAGTATGTCAACATTTCGATTGGACTGAATCGCCTGACGGCCATTGTATTTCCAATTCATCATAAAAGGGTAAAACTAAATCTTTTGTGCTGCTCTCATGGCTTCCCCGCCCATTCTCTCTCTCTCCTCACTCATTTCACTCAAAGATCGAAATTATCGTCTTGCTGAAAATATGCATACCAGAATTTTGCTTCCTCGCCTTCTTCCCTCCACCTGTAACACTCCTCTTTTCTCCTCTTCTCTCTCTCTCTCTCTCTCTCTCTCTCTCTATCTCTCTCTCTTTCTATCCCAGTCCACCTCCTCGCTCTCCTTAGATATGGCGACATCTGCTTCCCTTCTGCATTCTCTGAATTCTGCTCGGAGCCTTGGCAGTGACGTGGCCGCTCTTCATGAGGCCTTCAGGTTATGCTCATATTACATTTACTACCATCACAGAGAACGTCACACTGTACTTCGCTAGCCCCGGCTATCCAGACAATGAAGCACCGGTAATCTCATACCATTCATATTATTTAAGATAAACAATTTAAAAACTATCTTAAAGAACTCTTTAGTAAAATTTCGCTGTGAAATGTTCCATGTGATCAATGAAACCAATTTTATCCTGCCTTCAATCGTTCATCTTACCCTGTATATACATACATACAGTGCTTGAGAACATCGCACATCCATTTTCTTTACAGCCCGTAGGGAAGTAATCAGTTAAGAGATTGAATTGAAAAGATAAAGATAATGATGAAAAAGTAATGGGAGAGTAAGAAATGTAAAAGAAACAAGCACAGTTGTTCCCTATTCCTCTTTTCATTTCAGATAGAAATTGTGACATTCTCTGTGTTCGTAATAGTCGGTCCAAGCGTCGTCTGCATTCTCATCTACAGTTTCCTCTTCGTTTGGATGCGCATCCATGTGAGCGAAGCAGCAAAAGGCGCGGAGTGGAGGCTCGTCTATTTCGGTGCCACCATATGCATTGCGGGCGTGTTGATGACTGTTATGCAGGTATGTATCTAATTACTACCATCAGAAAATAACATGATCTTACCAAAATTTAGACTTTGATCTTAGCCAAAAGGACGAGAAGCGAAAATTAAAAATATTCACTTGAGCTGTTTCTGTGGCTCAGTCCTCCACAGTCAGATGACGGGAATTTCTTCATTTACGCGGTATGATCAATCTCTCAGTCTATTCAAAAATCTGTTTATCGGGCCAATGCGCTAATGGAATGCACGGGGATCTTTCACATGGAAGTGGGTGATCGGTGGGCACCGTCGATTTCGTCGATTTTCGCGCAATTTCGACGAGATCGCCGGTGTACACCGATCGCCCTCTTCCATGCCAACGATCGCCTTGAATTCCTTCAGCACCCGATTAGCGATTAAACAGTTTTCGTTTATTGTATGTCTTTAATTAACTATTTATCTTACATTTTTAAAGTTGCTAAACTAAATATACATTTGTATCTATTTGCATATAATGCATAAGAAAATAAATGTTACAGTTGGCTATTTGGATTGTGGACCTTAAAGTGCTGACGCCTGGTTTGTTCATGTTCTTCTGCAACCGTGGAATTCGTAAGAGGGTGCTTCTGCTGCTTCGCGGCCCCTCTTCGATCGTCTCGCCCTCTCAAACATTGTAAGATATACTTTAGACATTACGACTAATTTCTCTGGACATTCTTTATCTCCATTCTTTATAAGAGTAAGAGAAAGTAAAGTTAGCTGCATGCATATAAAACTGTCTGCAACCTGCATATATATATGTATATTGTTTATCTGGCTTGCATATTAAGAGTAATAGGGCGAGAGAGGTATAAATAACTCAATCAGATAAATAAGAGGCACACAACGGGGTGGCCAATTCGTGCTTAAGGCACATTAGAGAAAACAAAGACAGAAAACAAAAATGAAAGCAACTAATGTAAAAATAAAGTAGAACTATTGATTTAGAGATAATACACATCTCCTAATGTGGGCACGGGCGCTGGGCAGGGCAAGGGAAAATAAATCATCGGGAAGCTGATTCCATTTGTCAACTATTCGGTTCGAGAAAAAGTTCATATAAGTACTACTACGGAAGTTAAATTTACACAATTTAAAGCGATGCCCACGTGTGATATTTGAGCGAGGAAAACAAAAGATTTGATCGGCCTTAATACCATAAATTCCCTTAAAAATCTTAAGGGCGACAAGAAGATCATTGATCTTCCGGCGAACCGATAATGGTTCTAGTTGCACGTAATCGAGGCATTCAGAATAAGAGAGAGATAGTCCGCATCTAGCAAATGCAAGTATAGTAAAGCGCCTTTGAACATTCTCGATCTGCTTAATAAGATATAAATGGTGGGGGACCATACTTCCATGCAAAACTCGAGCAAGGGTCGAACATAGATTACATACAGACGAGTTAGAAATTTGATATTACATGACCGAAAATTTCGCAAAATATGAAATGATACTCGTGTAGCCTTTTTACAAATGGAGTCAATATGACTATCAAATGAGAGGTCACTACATATATGAACTCCCAGATCACGATAATAATGAGTGGTTGGAACCGGGAAGGAGTGGAGAGAAGGCTGGAATGGGGGATGGGCAGGGCCGACAGGCATGAACATGGTCTTCTTCAGATTGATCCGAAGTCTCCAGCGCGTTGACCAGTCGGCCACGCAGTCGAGAGCGCGCTGAAGGAGAACCGTGTCTGCAATTGTAAATACTTTGGCATCGTCAGCATAGAGTGAACAGAAGGAACCTATTGGGAGACACTCAGGAAGGTCATTAACATATAGTAGAAACATTAGCATCTATGAGACATGTCAATTAATGTATTTTTTTGGTTTCTTTAGGGAGGCGCACTCTTCATCCGTCGTGCGGGTGTCGGATGCTTACAGGTACAATGTGTAATGAAGACGCCGCGAATTGTTCACGCGATTTTTGTGAGCTTTTTAATAGTAGTTATGTTTAACACGTCATTGAGATATCTGAAACAAATAAAGAGACAAGACACACTGAACTGATAAACATGTTTTGCATTATCCCGAAGTTTAAATGCTAAGAATAGGTTCAGCTGTTTCCAGTGGAAATACATACATATTCTGAAAGACGAATCAACTATTAGATTGTATTTTACATCCTATTTTGTCTGCGAATGCTTCATTTTGGCCAAGAAAGGTTTTGTGTCTGTTCTCGAAGATTTCATACGAGAACTAATATGACGCGATTTGCGAGAGAATCATATAGAATCAATCTACCCGGGGACCCGGCCAAAATCTACCGGCTTGGATTTCGTTCAAAAGTTCCTTATAGGTATTTTCTGGTATAAGGAATCGATTGGAAGTGGTCTTGTCATCAGAAAATGTCTCTTTCGCTTGCTATGAGGGCTTGAATTATTAGGCTCGCCGCGCAGTGAGGCGAGTTGGATGCATGTCTGAGGTCACTGCGCCGCACGTTTTTGAGATATCGAAATGAAAATTTGCATTTTATTAGCCAAGATGTTGCTCTAAACAATCAAAAAAGAAAAACGTGAAAATCTTCAACTTTGAATTTTTTATAGACTTTCAAGTTTGATGGGGCGCAGACATCGCGTTCCTCATTTTCTACCAACCAAACTTTACAGCTGGATAGAGCATGAAAAGAGCTTTCGAATGAACTATTGGGTTTTAGAAACTTAGGATGCGCTGGAGTTTCCCAATCGATTAACTAGGTGCGGCAATGCAAAACCGCACGTCCGAGGTCGCATCGGCCATTCTGGCCGCGCAGTCTCGCATTCAGACGCGAGGAGGCTACTTTTAGACTTCTTGTATTGTTTTCTTGTATATAAATCATGATTCTGATTTTAATTGGCAAACTGATACTGAACGTTTTCAGCATTAATTTAATAACAATAAGTAACCATTAGTTAAAAGACATAAATGTGTATGATATCAAACACAAATGAATGGTAATAACATTTATCTACGAATCTTTTTGACGGGAACATCTGACTCATTATCGTCTACGAACAAGTCATGTTTCATCTGATCAATCTTCTCGAAGATCTCCTCTTCTTGTGCCATAGCAGCATCTTCGTTCTCCGAATCAGATTCTTCAACAGTTGTCAGGCTGCAGCTCCTTTTTTGATCTGGCTGATCCTGTAGGAGTCGCAGATGGCGGACAACGACTCCGTGTGCTTGTTGCGTTGTCGGGATTTGTCCCGGGCGGAATTTGGGACGATGGTTTACTGTGGAAGCCGTCATCTGTTTCACAATTCTTGCAGCGTCAGCTCTCGTGTGCGCCTTCCAACATTGCTCGGTCTCTGCCTAAAGATTCCACCTTTGTTAACCATATTTAATTCCAAGCTGATTGCGGATTTCTTAATTATTAAAAATATAGACGATAATTATTAATTTCACAAATACTAATTAGTGATGACACGAATAATTAAAAGCAAGTACCATGATGAAGGTCTTTGCTTCGGGGTCAATCGCCGGACGGTTGCCGGACTTCAGGGCAAATCCACGTTCCAACTGTTCCACTTCCACCTCTTCTGCTGTTCCCGATAGAATATCAAATGCTGAGGTGGCTTGGAGTGCTCCGACCGTTTCAGCACGTGCAGCGAACTGGGAGAGAACGTAATCGGTTAGGGTTTCTCGCTCTAATACTGGATGATGGTCTTCGAGAAGCTCGTGTCGTTCGAAATCGGTGTAGTTGGTGAATTCTCTTGAGCAGAATTCTGCTCGGCATCGGAATATTGGGGCATCAGTAGCTGGGGACCGGGCGGCAGGTGAACGAGAACTTTTCCCACCCCCGAATGCATCATCCCCTGCAGTGAAACCGCCTTCGCGTATCAGTTGGAGAGTGGAGTCGACTGGGTTCAAGCGGGAAACATCATCAACCCGCCCCTCCCCGATGGCGAAATGCTTGTATACTCGTAGAGCGTCCTTCTCGAAAGTGACGTGGGACAGCTTGGAGATTCCATCAATTGAGCTGGCCTTGGTGACAGACGTGCGAAGTCCGCATAAGATAACCGACGTTCCAGAAAGTGGAGTGCCGGATAGAATGGCCTCTACAAGTTGAAGAGGCGTTGCCACATCGTATCCGGCGTCGCAACGCTCGACCGCCTTTCGCTTCGCCTGCAGTTTTTTGTTTAGTCACTTAAGGAAGTAATTATATCCACTTTTGATAGGTCTTACGATTTGTTGAATAAGAACCTGAGCAGCCATTCTGTCACAAGCGTCTTTGCCACATTGAGGCTCGGAAAATGAGTAGTCCTTGACAATAGCGACATCGTTTTTCTTATTGTGCTCATTTAAGAACGCCATTAGGCCAGCGCTTCGATAACACCCTTTAAAATAATAACATAACATAATGAAAAAGATACTTAGTCAGTACCTACACAATCACTTCGCAACGTCACGGTCTCAATTCCTTCACATCGTAGCTGCTGTAGTGCGTAAGAAAGAGTGGCTGCAACAGCCGCCGAGTCCTGCATCAGACAATTTAGAAGTATTTAATAATTACTATGTGTTGGTTTCATTTATTTGTAAAATATTTCGTACTAAGAGATCATAGAATTTGATAACATACATCCATGAATGTGTATGCATACCTGCTTAATTGTCTCTTCGAAGATAAAGAAGAACGTATGCTGTCTGAAGACATCCGCATCAACTGATAGTGAGTGGATGATATGCCACGAGATTCCCTTTAAAATTTTTGAATATCAGATGTACAACGACAGCCATAACATACCTTCTTCCCGAAGTAGGCCGACTGTACCTCTCGACTAAACCGTGCCAGGTACTTCTGAGCCCAGTCACAGGTAACAAGTGCACTCTTGCTTGTAAGGTTATGTACAATTTCCGCTTTAATGAGTGCCGAGTGAGCAGAACGCACGACGTGATTACGGAATAGTTGAATATTGTTCCAGTATATTTTTGCATATTCCAAGGTGTCTTTTCCATCATTCCTAAACATAAAATAATGATAAATTCACCCATTTAATTTAGAATAACATGACTAACGGCATCTCATTTGCAAATATTGAAATACTCTCCAGAACAAAAGACCGAATCGTTTCCACCTCAGCGCAGCTGAAAATTGTCTAAACTGTAATAACCTACCATTCCAAGCGTATGAAAAAGTCACCTTTCGCATTCAACGACATGACTATGGTCGCAAGATGATTGAAATTCCGAATGCTTTGGATCACTCAAAGCATGTGTCGCGCAGTGAGAAGCACAGTTTAAGAATAGAATGAAAGAAATTAATGCTTCCTCATTTACATTGTCGTACTTTGACTGTAGAGTAACATGCACACGATAGTCAGAACGCAGATAGCTCCGTACTAGTGAAAGGCGACGCTTCAGTGCTTTACCTGTGAGGCAAATGGAGTGTCGGAACGCATTTCTTCCATATGAACAGTGCACCAGCCTTAAAGACATTTAGCTATACCTAATTTAAAATTATTATATGTATATTAAATATACGTGATCCCGGCCAAATGTGTGTTTTCGCCTTCTGAAGTAAACGCAAACTATCTCTTCGATCCACAGACGATGAATGGGGAACTGTCTTTGCCTTTCTATGACCATTAAGGGCACTGCAGCTGTAGGTTTTTTTCTAAATGAGTATGACTGAGAGCTCATGAGTATGTGCATAAAACTGCATTGAAAGTCTACCTTAAGTACTGCATGTCTGAATCGTTGGGCGTCCCAACCAACTAACAATTCATGCAAATGAGATTCGCAGACGAATGAATTCAAAGCTTCGTCCGGCTTAAGCACTTATTTTTTTAAACGTTGTTTCCTTTCGACACCTGATGGTACTCAAAGTAAATCGCATACAGGTTTCTGCCAGTCGTAGTAGATTGCAATTCCTCTAGTAAAAAGAAGATCTGCCAAATTGCTACAACCAAAGAGTTCCACGGTTTCATCTTCCACTAGGGTATTGATCCTTAAATATAAAAGCACCGATTGTGCAGCTGGATAAAAGGAGTGAAAAAGATACTTTAATTTAAATCAGTCGGTAGTTGTCGGCGATGGCAGATTTGTTTTTAGGTGCCTTTTTAATGTAGTACTAACTTTATTAGGGACCCATCACATGCTCGAGGACACCAGCGATGCGCCACAGATATAGAAGGGGGAAATCCACGTGACACGAAACAGCTCATAGCCTGATGCAGACAGTGAAAAATTTTCACAATAAGCTTAAAATGATAACTGTTATCCGTGATGTATCCTTCCTGAGGGCAGAGTTATTAGAGCGCGATGGAAGGCAGCCGCATGAGAAGCAGAAGAAGGGACGAAATGAAGTGAGCTTGCCGGTTTGAAAAAGAATAGCGTTTATAGTCTCACGTACTTAGGCTAATATTCTAATCATAACAATAATGCAAATCTAGCACTCACGAAAAGAGTAAGAGATGAGAGAACACGAATGATCCCTAAAATCAATTCGATCAGAATATTAAGAGAATGTGGAAAAATCAAATCATCACTTCTGTGTAATATTATTGTAATAACTTTTAATGCCGAAAACGTTCAGTTTAAATCAGAATCATGATTTATATACAAGAAAACAATACAAGAAGTCTAAAAGTAGCCTCCTCGCGTCTGCATGCGAGACTGCGCGGCCAGAATGGCCGATGCGATTTCGGACGTGCGGTTTTGCATTGCCGCACCTAGTTAATCGATTGGGAAACTCGAGCGCATCCTAAGTTTCTAAAACCCAATAGTTCATTCGAAAGCTCTTTTCATGCTCTATCCAGCTGTAAAGTTTGGTTGGTAGAAAATGAGGAACGCGATGTCTGCGCCCCATCAAACTTGAAAGTCTATAAAAAATTCAAAGTTGAAGATTTTCACGTTTTTCTTTTTTGATTGTTTAGAGCAACATCTTGGCTAATAAAATGCAAATTTTCATTTCGATATCTCAAAAACGTGCGGCGCAGTGACCTCAGACATGCATCCAACTCGCCTCACTGCGCGGCGAGCCTAATAATTCAAGCCCTCATAGCAAGCGAAAGAGACATTTTCTGATGACAAGACCACTTCCAATTGATTCCTTATACCAGAAAAAACCTGTAAGGAACTTTTGAACGAAATCCAAGCCGGTCGATTTTGGCCGGGTCCCCTGCCATTTTGAAACTCTCGCAAATCGCGTCATATGTACAGCTATTAATTAGCACTGATCCCATTTTACTACAGTTGATTGTGGGATGTTGGATCTGAAAGTGCTGTCGCCCGGCCTGATCAGTTCGTCATTAAAGGAGGTATCCAGGGAATAATTAACCTAGGTTATTCCTATATGGATAAGTTCATTTTAGCGTAAAAAATATATCCTGAAAGTTTGAGCGATTTTCTTCCATTTCATTTTGAGAAATAGTTACGTGAAAACTAGCGGGTAGAGAATTAACTACGGTAGGTCAGAGCCGCCCTCCTATTTCACATGCTCTCTCGACCGAGCGACAGGCAATTTTATGAGAGCGCGCATTCAAACTGATTCTCTAGCGCTACTGTATAATGATTCGTCGGATACTTCCTTTAACGGCGGAATGCCTTCGCGAGTCCTTCACCTTCTACATTTGCCCTCCACGTTTCTCAATACGCGTCCGCTGATGTGATTACTTCAATTTTTTCTAATCATATGTTCTTTTACCACTTCTATTTTCCTTTATCAAACAAAACATGTATGTAGGTGGTTATTGATTTTTGGTTACCGTAATCTGCAGTCCTAACATATGTACATACCAAAACGATACAAATCTACCTGTAAACTCTAAAAAAAAATTTATTTTAGATATATAAAGGGCCTCAATTTCAGGGAGGCTCAAACATCATCTCTGGTTCGAGTGCCCGCAGACCACAGAAATAATCCTTGAATAGATTTACGGATCTTCTTTGCCGGTTTACGATGGAATATGAAAGAATTGCATAGTAACTGTCATACAATTTCCGTGATTTTTTTCAAAGCAATACTTTGCCGGATTAATCTATTCAAATGCAGGATTGGTTTTTCTAGCCACTTATGGACATCGTTATTCATTTTTTCAATATTTCATTACTTTATTTTTCTCTTGAAAACAATTATTCTGACCAAATTCGAAAATGCGGTTCAATATTAATTTTATCGAGATAGTAAATAAACAATGAAGAGATGAGCGGCAGTGTAAAGAAGTGATCGTGTGAATACGGGACGTTTCGGAATAATTTAGGTGTTCATTGCTTTGGTCTATGATGATGTCATTGGAAGGCAGACGTCATTCCGAGCCGACCGCTTGCCACCGCCTAAGCAGCAATCAATAATTGACAGATACACATTTGGGTCGATCTGTATCAGGCAAAAGTAAGTTATCACGAGTATGTAATTAGACTGATGCTGGTCTTCCTTGCAATCTTAGCATGGAAAAGGGGAGTAATTTGGGAGGTTGACACCGGCGACTACTCAATGAATTACGAAGTGGCTTCTGGAAATAAATACGACAAAGTAAGGATATTTAAAAAGCTGGAATATATAAATAAGATTTGAAATTCCATATTCTTTTGTCACTTTCGTGACGCAGAGAAAAATTTGGCAGTGCTTTGGTAGGCAATGCTTGCACAGCCAGTGGATCACTGCAAACTACGATATAGACTAGGATTTAACCGCGGAATACGCGTATTTTGCAAGCCTATCAAAGAATCTCTCCAATCCCTCTCGACTATCTCACCTCTCTCTTTCTCTCTTTGACTCGTTCCTCTCGCTGACAAGCACAGTTTTTCATCCTCGTTCTCATCATCCAATTGTTAGTTTATGTGCACGCATGAAAGCTGGCCCCTATAAATATTCCCGAAAACCGCTACTTTGAGATCAGTTTCCCAATGCGGTGCTGTTTTGGTATTAATTTATTTTGCTTGTCTTGTAGTACCATTAATATCAGCAATAAAACTTTCGTTCAACCCTCTTATAAGGCTTTAGAATAATTAGCTTAAAAACACAATTTCTGTTGTTGAATACCTGTCAGGAAAAGAGTGTTGTTCTAGGTTGCATCCCCCGTCGATTCCCTCTTCCCTCGCCATGTTCAAGTCCGCCGTGCTCCTCGCCGCTCTCTTCGTCTACTCCTTCTCGCAGACATGCAGCGACGGCGGCATCGGACGTCTATTTTTAATCTTTATTAAGAGAAGGAGCGAGAGAGACACAGAAAGAGAGAGAGAGAGAAAGAGAGAGAGAGAGAGAGAGAGAGAGAGAGAGGAGAGAGAAAGAGAAATGACAGACTGTACCAGAACATTCACTTAGCATGTCTTGGAAGCGTCTGCCCCACGGGCAGCACCTGTATCACGACGCTTAACACTTGCTGTCTCAATGGCAACATCGTTCAGGTGAATAAAACAACCTTCATATGCCACCATTTAAGAGAAAAGAATATAAAAATGGCGTGGAAAGTTGATAAACTTGACTATGTTCATTTCAGCCAACGACTACTGCAGCAAGTCAGTCTGCGTCCTTTATTGGGTGTTATATATAAATCTAAATCATCTTTTATTAATAGACAATCATTTTATAATAATCAGCAAATTTCAAGTGCTTCTCTTCCTGAAATCCATTTAAGCTTGCCGCGACTCTGGTAGTTGCTGTAAACAGTATAGCAACTTCTGCACGTACAGCATGACGGCAAGTTTAATGAGCTACTATTTAAATCTTTTTGGATTTAATCTGCTACTTTATCCGCAGAGCCTGGAACGCACAAGACAGGTTCTTGCAGGTCCGCGCCGCTTGTCCTAAGACGTGCGGTGTCTGCTAGAGGAATCTTTCGAGTACTTCCCATTCGTTCAGACCTTCCGCCTTCCTCATTCTTTCGGAAACGAGTGTAATAAAGATGTAATTGCAATATATTTTCAAGCAACGGACATACTCATGCACGTTAGGAACAATAAATATAAGCAAGAAAATAAATAAAAAACATTGCATTCCACCATTTTCGATTTGACCTACGACGAGAATGGCTGGTTTCGTAGAAACCTCTGACACTCTCATTTTCAAGGAAATATGAGTGTGCATTGGTTTATCTCTTATTGCTTTGTGATCGAGATAGCGGCCATTCTGGAAGCGAACGAGGCATCTCTGCCTCTTGTAAGGATGAATATTCGAAGATACAAAGAGCACTTCCTTCCGAAACGACCGCTTGCCACCGAGGAAGCAGGAACAATGCTTTCCCCAGAATTTTTAATTGCATGTGTAAATGAATCGTAGTTAATTTAGTCAGGTTTAGAGAATAGAATAATATTTAAGTAGGCAAAATTAATAGTGCATTTAGTTCGCATGGAAATAGCATTATTTTTGTTACTGAATTGAGATGTCGTATTCTTACAAGTAATCTATTTGGTTTCTTATTTGGCGTCCGATCCGCGGTCGAATACATACAGAGAAATCACAAATAGTACTTTGAAGTTTTTCCGTTTTATTCGCAAATTCTCTTTAACCTGAATTCGATCTCGGCCTGAAACCCAAGAAGATGCCATTTATAAAGCGCGAAGATTGCATCCCTTCTTATCGCCCGGAAAGCAGGGTAAAAGGGTTACTTTATTTGGTCGACTTTGATCTCATGAAATTCATGAACCTTTCATGCCACTGATGTGTCCTGGCTTTTCACATTGTTTTTGAATTGTCAAAGTCCAAAAAATCCGTTCAGACTGATTGCACCTACTTCCAACGTCAGTAATAATAGCATTTATTTTGAATAGCAAGAGTTTGAGCAAGGATGGGTGAGGATGGAGACTTCTCTGCTGCTCAGCAGTGCTGAGCCAGGAAGAGACACGGCGCACTGTGACTACCAGTAAACTGCAGAGAATGGAGAGAGAGAGGGATAAGTTAGAAAGAGGAAAAGAGAGAAGCAGAATGGAGAGAAGAGAGAGACGAGTTAGTACACACAACAAAGTACAGTACTTTCTTATAATTAGCACTTTGAGAAGGACGAGAGATAATAGAAAGAGGAGAGGAAAAGAAGGGGTGTAATTTCTTCTATTGTTTAACTTAGAATTACGAACTTTCTTAAAGTATAAGCAATTGGTTCTTTTGGAACAGTTGCAATTGATCGCTAGATAATTGCGATCCTTTAATTTAGACTAGATGCGATCCTTTAATTTAGACTAGTTTTTAGATAATTTGCTAGTGATTCTGTTTGATGGTGTTGATTGTGAATTTTCTTTGTCTAGGTCCAACAATATTTCCGTCCCTATCGAAAAGGCTTTTCTTGTTAGCTAAAAGCTGAAATGAATTCGTTTCTGTTTATTTGAAAATAGCTCTGCAACCGATAAGCTGAATACTTTTGTCTTCACATTGTATTCCAACATATTAGGGACGGCAATATTTTTATAAAGCATAATAAGGATATTTGTGCAGGATGCAAGAAGAAAGATCAGCGATTTATTTGGAGAAAAGATTGAAAGATTAGATGAAATGTAGGTATGTTTCTCATTGCCAAAGAGCGTAGTTGAGTCGTTGTTGTTGACCACGAGGAGAGCAATGAATATGCTCCATTGTTAGCAGACGCCACAAGTCTGAGGACAGGCAGCGCGTACCTTCAAAGAGTATATATGTATAATTCCGAGTTATCGATTCGATAGGAAATATATATCTTTCTCCCACTCATTCCGAATCTTTCTTCATCTTTCTCCCCCCCCCCCTCTCTCTCTCTCTCTCTCTCTCTCTCTCTCTTACTCACTTTCTCGCTTTCTTAATCTCATCTTCCCGTCGCTCTGATCTCAATGAATCTCTCTTCCAAACGTTCTCTATCTTTACAGCTCGCTTTTTCTCTCCCTCTTCTTCAAGCGAAATCTTGCACACATCTAATTCTTCGCACAGATCATTCATTTCTATCTAGAGAATGTCGAGTTAACCACACGAAATGTATCAATTCTGAAAGGGTATTTGGATAGAAAAAGCGAAAACTTTTCGTGAACTTGCCGTGAAGCTTCGCGTGCAGAAGCTGCTGTACGCTGCGCAGTAATTGCAGTAATCGCGGCAATCTTAATGAATTAATATATTAATTAACAACCTTATTACGGCAAGTATTGGAATGCAACTTCTTCTTGTAGGATCGAGTACAATAAGTTAGCTCATAAAATAGGAGATGATAAAGGAGACTGACTGGGGCCGACAGTCGTTGGCTGAAAATGATCACATTTATATGAAGCAAATTTAATCAGATTTTGAAGAACGAGATAAATGGTTGCCACTTTTTTTGTTTCGGAACAAAATTAATTTCTCTAACCTGCACGATGTTCCCATTGAGGCAGCAAGTGTTAAGAGCTGTGATACAAGTGCTGCCGCCGGGGCAGACGGAACCGAAGCAGGCTGAAGCAGGCATATTTCTCTCTCTCTCTCTCTCTCTCTCTCTCTCGTTCTCTCTCTCTCTCACTCTCTCTCTCGCACCCTCTCTCTCTCTTTCTCTCTCTCTCTGTCTCACTCTCTGTCTCTCTCTTTCTCTATCTCGCTCTCGCTCTCGCTCTCGCTCTCTCTCTCTCTCTCTCTCTCTCTCTCTCTCTTAATAAAATAGAAAACAGACGTCCGATGCCACCGTCGCTGCATGTCTGAGAGAAAGAGCAGACGAAGAGAGCGGCGAGGAGCACGGCGGATTTGAACATGGCGAGGGAAGAGGTAATCGAAGGGGGAGGGTACCTGGATCAACTTCTACTTACGTTTAGTTATGGAATAGTCCAGCAATAAAACTAGAATTAAAATATGAAGAGTAGCATCAATTTTCCATAATTGTTCTTGCGCTTTCCATTGAGTAATAAAGGAAGCAACATTAAGTTTTAGTTAAAGATGTAAGACACTATTCCATTCTGAATGGGCGAAAATAGTTGACGAATGAGAAATAAAACAATAGCGGAAGACGGCGCTGATTCTGAATTGGCATTGCTGTGGAATATTTATAGTGGTTTGCTTTCTGAAACCCACAAACTAGCGGAGTAGACAGAGTCAGAGAAGAACGGAGAGATCGATCGAGGAGAGAGAAGTAGACAGAGACGGAAAGAAGGGAGAGAGATATAGAGGGATAGACAGATAGAGAGAGAGAGAGAGAGAGACTGAGAGATTGAGAGATTCTGCAGATGTGTGGCCATCGGAATGAGAATAGTATCCACAGAAGTGATCTCTCACAATTGCAGCTGATGTCTCCACAACCATTGTTTAATTGATTAGCTAAATTAGAAAGGACTTAAAAATCTTTAACAACTTTGCAAATTTTTAATGTGTTGTATCCAACGTGTAAATATGCTGCCCATGGATAAATCATATGGCTTGCGACCTACAAAACCGATCGGTTTGTTCCATAATCTGCTTGCTAGTTTCCTTTCTTTTTCTGGCAAAGAAGACAGCTGTGCACGCTTAATTTGAGTGGACTACGAGGAATACTGTACATATGAGTATGTTAGTTCAATGGAGAGAGGAGAGAGAGAGAGGTGAGAGAGAGAGAGAGGAGAGAGAGAGAGAGAGAGAGAGAGAGGAGAGAGAGGGGAGAGAGATAGAAAAGGTAGGTAGAAAAGAGGAGGCATAGCGAGAGAGAGGAGAGAGAGAAAGAAACGGAAGAGAGTGAAAGAGGAGACAGAGAGCGAGAGAGAGAGAAGAAGGAAGATAGAGCTAGTACTATTCAAATCATTCATAGTTTGATAGTAAGAATAAATGAAAAATATATATAGTAAAAAATAATTTAAAAAAGTACCTACTTAAAAATATCTGTCCTCATCGTGTAAATAAATTTGAAGCTGTCTGGTAACAATGCTATTGAATGGTGTAGCAAATAGGTAATCATGGTGAAGACAACAAATTCACAAGTGAATGCGGGAATTTCAGCCATAAGTTTTCTGCGGGGCTCGTGTGGTTAAGATGTGTGGGTTGTCGTTGTTGTTTTGGTTCTCGTTTTTGATAAGTATATCAGGATATCTCAATCACTTGATTATATTGCGGCAATTCTGCGTTCAACTGTTGCTACCTCATTTGAATGTCTATCGTCTGTAATCGGTTTCCAGGACATTCTTCATACATTGTATCCTGACGGAGAATGCCTCGTCAACGGAAAGCTCCTCCGCTCGGCCTCAGCCTCGGTGGTGACCGGCGCCAGGTTGCTCAGGACAGAGAGGAGAAGGCGAGACGCGAGCGTGCAGAGACGGTTTCATTTTTATCTTGTTTTTTTTTGTTACCTTAATACTTCCGTTCAACTCGTCAATATTTTTGCGGAATTTTAGATTTAAAAAAAAAGAAATTAAGCGGCATCGTCAATATTCCTTTGCCCATTGTGAGTCTATATATTGATTATTATATTATGCCACCAAATTCCTGGTTGATAGTTTGTTCGTCGAGAGTTCTTCTCAAGAGCTCTCGTATAATTAAAGAATGTTTGTGCATGACTCTTTCCTTGGCTGTGCAGCTCGTGTCCTCTCTTCGCTCGTCTCTTCCACAACTCCACGAGTGTCCGTCATGCACTGTTGCAGTTCCACCATCTTCATCTCACGGTTCGTGAAATCTACAATTTCTATGCTGTTTTTTCTGAGTTTGTTACTTGAGTGATAACAAATGTAATGTATTCGCTTTACAACTTATCGTTGCCATTGTGCATGAGTTGTCTGCTAATCATATCTCCTGATTGGCAGGAGCTGCCGCCTCCGGCTCTCTCTCCTCCATCTCGAGCTCCTCGGCTGCCGCCTCCTCGTCCTCTGCTTCATTTCTTGTACCTTCCGCGAGACCAGCAACCGTAGTCAGTTACCGGTAGACAGAAAAAAACGAGTGCCAACATAAATAGATATGTTTTCTATTTATTTATTGGTGCCAGTGACCAATGAATTCCTCACCCAAGGAACCCAAATGTGAGAAACCTAAAATAAATTGACTTTATTCGTTTGATTTTGGAGATTTGCAGAGATTGTTTACAAATGTCTTATCCTTATATGCTTAAAAGCTTCCTATAAGTTTCCGCATGTGCAAAGTGATCTGCTGCTCGCGCTTGGCTTGTTTAGAGAATTAATTTCTCTACGACTCCCTCTCTCTTTGTCTCTCTCTCTCTCTCTCTCTCTCTCTCTCTCTCTCTTTCTCTCTCTCTCTCTCTCTCTCTCTCTCTCTTTCTCTCTCTTTCTCTTTCATTGCAGTCCACCTTGCCTCACCTCCACCCTGCCTCCCGTCTCCCTCCTCGCCAACGTCCTCGTACCACGATTTACCGCGAGGTCCGTCTTCGCGAACTCGGGCTCTGGGACTCGCTCCGGCCCGGGCAGATCATGCCGTCGCTGCTGCTTTCGGTTCGGGACCTCGCCTAGCTTCTAGTTTGGCGCCAAATTTGAATGGAAATTTTCCACCCCTGTCACGCGTGCTTCTTCTCCAAATCCCCCACACAGGATACACGAGAGTTCGTCCAAGAGAGCGAAGTGCACTTTCCGGGCCGCATCGACTTTTCTGAGTGTGTTTTATTTTTTTAATGATATTTATGAGACAAAAATAATGAAATCGAAAAGACAGTATTTTTAACTTTATCTTTTCCATATTCGAATAATAATATGCGTTGAAGCTGACAAGCCTGATGGTGAGTGCACCTTCCATATCAGTAAATTGATTTCAGTCATCGAGTTCTCACAACAGAAGGAGCCTACAACATCGAAAGCGGCTACGGCGCTTCATTCCTACGGAGTGCGGATCCACTAGGAGGTATGGGATCTTCTTTCTTTTCTAAATTAGTTTTATTTTTATTTTTATTTTTGCTGTTCTTACTGATTCTTTAAAGAAAAGGGATATATTGAAGGAAGCTCCGACGTGGACACTTCGAAGATCATCGACATGATTGCCATCTACAACGACACGCAGTTGCCTGTCAGTCAAGTGTTACGGTATCCGGTTGAAGGTTTCAACGTAATAGATTGATTAGATTAGACTTTGATAAGTGGCATCTCTGCTGTTCAGGATGGTTCGATCTCGCCGAATCTGGTGGTGTGCCTGAACGACCGTGGCCAAGTGCTGATCTTCAGCGCGTCCGATGATCCGATGCCCCTCCAACATCGCTTCTTTCTGCCTGCACATCTCTACAAGTTCAAGTTAGGAAGTCGTAGAAGAGAGATACACAGGAGAGAAACGTACCTTTCTTATTAACACCAAAATCTTATTGTTTTTCCTTCACCTAGATTGTCAGGTTTTATAAAAGTATGCATGAATCATTTTTATTGGCTGTATTACGTAGCAGGCTTTCAGTTGAAGCCGGAACATTCGTGGAACGCCTATAGTATTCATGGGATGAATTTGTGTATATCCGGGGGAGCCTTTTTTAAATTAAGTTATAATTAAACAAAATAGTATTAAAGGGATATTAATGATAATAATAGTAATGATAATAATAATATTATAAACAATAGCAATTCCATTAAGGCGATTGGAATGGAACACATCGAACTGCTCCTTCTTCGTCTATGGCGAATCGTTGAGAGAGCACATTGATGATACGCGTTCGTTTTTTAACATTTTTTTTCCGCAGCATCCCTCCTGTTTTATTTCGGTTTTTGGGGATTGAGTTTCCTTTAATCCTTTTATTCTTACATTTATGGATATTTTCTTTCTTCTTTGTGGCCTACGGTTTCTTTCGTGCTTTGTTCCTCTCTCTCTCTCTTTCTCTCTCTCTCTCTGCCTCCCTCTCCCTCTCTGCCTCCCTCTCCCTCTCTCTCTCTCTTTCTTCCATTCTCTCTTTCTCTCTTCCTCTCCACTTCAGCAGATGAAGAGTACGTGCGCGGTGCTCCTGGGGGTGGTCGTCGTGTACCCGAAGCGAGTCTCGCACTGTTTTGCGTTGAAGTCTCTCCTCACATTCGCGTCCGTTGCTTGATGAAACTCGAGCACAAGGTTGGTGAGTGAAGAGAGGGATAGAGAGCGAAAGAGAGTGGGAGAGAGGGAGAGAGATAGAGTGAAAGGTTATCGAGGAGAGATGAAGAGTTGAAGAAAAGAATGGTTTTCTTGCCGCTTGGATTGTGACCGCTGACTATGTGTAAGATGGAAATAAACTATGATAAGATTAATTTTGAGTTCTTCCACAACGCGCACTACGCACTTCTCTTCGAAGATATTCTCCTCATATTTGGCCGGCCAAACTGCATTGTTCTCTACGACTTTATGGAGATTTACAATGAAGTCAGTTATGGAATACTGTATATTTCGTTGCAAGATGCTCTTCTGTATTTAATATATATTTAATATAATTTTATACGATAATCTTCCAGTTTTGCACGAGTGTGTGCAGACCTGAGGACTACGGCAGCCTGTCGGCGCAGCCTAGAGTTGTCGAGTTTAATGTGCACGTAACGAGAGCGCCACAGCCTTCAGCTTACATTCCAGCCACGACAAGAAACAACGGAGGAGGCAATTCGAACCGTTCGAGAGTTCAGAGTACGGTGTTTGGTCTCGTATCCAAAGTACAGTACCCTATATTTTACTTGATCTTTGATGTAGGATTCTTCTATAAAGATCAGCTTTGATTTGTAGACCTGGCTTTTTCAGTTGGCTTTATATGGATATTGTAGATTCGTACTTGTCAATCGATATGGCCGGTCAGCCCCTTTACTTGCTTCTGGAACCAGAGCAGACGCGAGAACCGTTCTCTCTCATCCGAGCGGACACTCTACGAGGACAGGTGGTTGAAAGTAAACTTACATATTAATTCTAAATTTAAAAAATTTACTTGAGCCTATTACTGTTCCCATTTGACCAACTAGCAGGGAAAGTGAACATTTTGGACCAACTTTAAGGGAAAAGTGCAAGTCTAGTGTTACCCCTTGAATATTATACAGACACAGACAAAGGAATACTTCCATTTGCAGCCTCTCTTTCCGCAAGGCTTCCATCTCCTTGGCCGTCAGGAAGGATGCCAACTCGGCATCGAGATTGCTACCACTTTCTTCCATCCCGACAAGTTGGTGCTTTTTCACTAAGCGCTACTGTTTTTTTAAGGATAATTATAGTTTGCTAATGATGGAGATATTATCTAACAAATAAAACTTTAAAATGTAATCGTAATTTAAATGAGTGCTATTATTGTTATTAATTACGCTCACCGGGTGCATTATTGATGAGGGAATCACAAAAGTCTAATTAAACGGCCAAATCCTCCTAATTGATTAAAACTCCGTTCCGAAGCAAATTTATGGAGATAAGCAGTTGTTACACGGATAAGTAATCTTATTTTGACCGCATTTATTTTGAGATCGATATCGTATGGGTAATAAATACATTAATATTTCAGATCGAGCCGTCTGCTGCGCTTCGAAGGGACTTCCCTCGCCTGCTACGCACTCAGCGCGTGAGCTTTCTCTGCCGTTTATATCATTTATATTTTTTTATCCCTTGATACCGCTCAAATTCTGCCCAAATAATTGTAAAACATTATTATTTTTCTTTCCAAAACTAACTGAGTCCAGATTTTAGTGCTGTAAATGGCTGCGGGGTGAAGGCAAATGGCGAGCCGGTTTGTAATTTTTTTCTTCTGTTCAAGGCAATTGTTGTAAAATGCTCACAATTAATTTTGAAGCTTAAATTCTTTCCTTCATGTATTTTAATGGTTTTTTTTTCTTAATATTTGTTTTATGATCAGAAAATAATAATAATAAATAATTGATCAGAAAATAATAATAATAAATAATTGATAAAAAAATTTCCCCACAGCATTCTTCACTGAGCCTGGAGTGGCGCACTCCTTTAATGCTGCCTGGCCGTACGGTCGTGGAGGAGGACAGCGTGCGAGAGTGGAGGAACCGGCTGTGCAAGACGAGTCTGCAGCCACCGGCCCTTGCTGAATTCGTTGTATGTTACATTTATTTATTCAGTGGAAATATCCGTTGAAATATATACTTTTTTGTTTGATTACCGAGTAGATATGGTGTCCCTACATATTTAAAGTTAATTTAATGCGTGCATTACCTTATGCGCTATCAAGGATGCGCTCGTGTTAACCTGGTGATATCAGGTTGTCATGGAAGTTTCCTACCACATCGAGGGTGTCCTCGCCGTGATTATGCTCTATCAGTCATCGGTTAGTGCGAGTTAAGCAACTGTTCTGACAAATATGGTATATATTCCCTTGCGTTAAAACTGTTTAAAAATTAGAAACAATACTGTTTGCTAGGTTGTCGATAATCCTACCACAATCGCATACTACGACAATGAAGAGTGGGTTCCAATTGTTTTCCTGGTCAGTTTGATTGGCTTTTTTATGACAAGAATTCTCATCTATGATATTTTGAAGCTTTAGGTATTGTACTACAAATTCATACATTTAATTTGTTTTCTTCTCTTACTCTTGTTTACCTCCAATACTTATTTCATGAATGCTCCTTTAATTTTTCAGCTGGATTCTTTCTGTGGTCGAATTCTTAAGATTTGCTTGACGGACATCGAGACGGAGTATCCGACACAGCGCGTAAGTTTGTATAGCTTTTACTTTGTTATAACACTTTTTATTTTCAGATTATCATACAGTCAAATAAATAACCAAGTATTTTTGAGATAGATAGGTATTTTATGTATTTATTATTTATATTTTCCTTTGTTTATCGCTAACAAATGATATTTAGAAACAAAACTTTTGTGCTTGAGATACAGTTAAATTCCTTTAGTGCCGCACCGAGCCCCGTTTCTACATGTTTAACGAGATGATGATGTTCGTGTCGCGGACGGAGAGGCAGCCGAATGTTAGGAGAGTCAAGATACAGAGACTCATGGACGCGAGACAACTCGAGTGGAAGAGTGAGGTCGGCGTCCCTCTTTCTTCTTTTTCTCTCATCCCTCTCTTTCATCTCCCTTTTCTTTCTCTCTTTCTCTTTCATCTCTCGTTCTTTAAGTCATTCCTTCAGTTGTAGTGTTGTAACGGTGACCGTTTTGTAATCCTTTGGAATATCTCAGATTCGCCGTCAGCGTACACGTTATGTCGCGGCCGTGCAGTCAAGGAAAGAAGCACGGAAGAGAAGAAAAGAGCATCAACAGAGGCGTGGAGGAGAGGCAGAGGAGAGAGAGGGAAGGGATGAGAGATAGAGAGAGAGAGAGAGAGAGAGAGAGAAGGAAGATTAGAAAGCGAAGGAGGGGATGAGGGAGAGTTGCGGGACGGACGATGTGTGTCGCAAAGCATAAATTTATTGTTAGTTTATTTAGACGTAACATTTTCGATTTTTATTTTAAGAATTGGATTATATGCAGAGTGCTAAAAAGAACATCACCTCTTTATCTTGGAAATCAGAGGTGCTCATCTATTTAGCATTGGTTGTTTCATTTTGATGCCGATCATTTTGTTGCTACTTCATTTATTTTATTTTATGGTAAGCATAGAAAAGACTTTGAGAAATATTGCCGTTTTCTATGAAGAATTGTTCAACCCAAACCCTGCCTCCTCTCGTTACCCTTGTTTGGAAATATTAATCTCGTCATTGTTCAGTTAATGTTTTTAAAACTTCTGCTTCGCGTTTGATTTTTCAAAAGTGCTTGCATTCTTTGGGTGCCCTTATTTCTTAGTTGTTAACCATATCTTTTAGAAAACATAATGTTAATTGATTGTGTTGAATGAAGAATAAGGAATCATGCATGTTTGGTTTCCTGCTATAGTCAGGAGTTTGCTACTCTACAAATACTGTGAAGCCGTGATCGCTTCATTGGAAAGGGAAATGGACGTGTTCCTTTTATGATTTGTTGATTTGTTGATTACTGTCGATTGAACTTTCCCCTTACAATAGTTGCAGTAATAGTGTTGGAAACGGCAGAGACTGCCGAGTAGAGTCGACAGTAGTATACTGTAGATCTACGTCTCCTTTTGTATTCGGTAGTCCCTTGCCTGCCAAACATAGGTCACGCCGTCCCTCTCCGCAACCCCTGCGGCGGCAGTCGCGAGCCTTCTCCAGTCGAGTCTGAGGAGTGGACTGACGATGCGCGCCAAGGTCACAGCCACCGGCAGAGCCAGGAGGACTGCAGGACTCATCGGTTAGAGAGGGAGAGTTAGGGAGGGACAAGGAAAGAATTTTATGACTCCACACACTAATGGTCTTCGAGTATTCGTCTCTGCCTTATTTTCATCGTATCTCTTCCCGTCGCTGTCTTATCTCTCTCTCTCTCTCTCTCTCTCTCTCTCTCTCTCTCTTCTCCGCCTCCTCTCTCTCTCTCTCTCGCTCTCTCTCTCTCTTCTCTCCTCTTCTTTCTCTGCACTTTCTTTACCGTTCTGAATCCATCTTCGTCGTTGTAGTGATTGGCGACGAGATCTTGAAGGGGGTAACTCGCGACACGAACTCCCATTTCATCTGCGCCCGTCTACACGACTTGGGAGTTGTGGTAAAGAAGGTGCGCTGAATTAATCTTTATTTTATTTTGTAATTAACATTGCAGAAGGTGCGGAGGTTGTTGAAGAGAAAGAGTGGGTTGAGAGAGGGCGAGTGAGATGCTGGGAAAGTGAGATATGAGGGGCACAACTTTCCCCTTTCTGGCGCTTGAGAGACATGTTGATCCGTTCAGCCAGCTTAGCGGGTTATTATAAAAGTCAGAGAATGTAGAATAGGCCCAAATGGTGACTGAGGAATTGCCGGAGAAAAAATGAAGTGATTATTAAATTCGATCATAAATATGCAAAACCTGGAAATTGAAAAAAAGCGAATTTTTGAAAATGTTTCAGTTCTAATTATTTCAGATCTCAGTTGTGGGCGACGAGATCGAATACATTGCTGACGAGGTTACCTGGTCACTTCACTAATTCTATATACCTATTATAGTGAATTTAGGAAATCGTAAAAGAAGGCGAACATTGATGAATTTGCGCTCTCCAGTAATACATGATTAGCAGTTCAGGTTCGTAATTTTGCTGGACGCTTCGACTTTGTCTTCACCACAGGAGGCGTGGGCCCAACTCACGACGATAATACTTTTATTGGTTATTTATTTTGACTGTCTAATTAATTTACTGCATTATTATAACTGTTTTCTGGATTTATGAGAGAAATATCTCAAAATCAATTATCTGCATATTAACTTCGAAGGTTAAAATTTTTGTAGTTGTTTCTTAAAGCTGGTTCAATTTAGGCCTCGCCCGTGCCTTTGGCGATGATTTACACCAGTCGGATGAGATTGTTGATGCTATCCAGGCCTTCCAGAAGGCTAGAAATGAGGTTGGAGGGCGTAGTAGAGAGTCAGCGCCAGAAAGAGAAGAGAGTGCGAGAGAGAGAGAGGGAAGAAGTAAAAAAAAAGAGAGGATAGGGTAAGATTCGAGTGCGGGAGGGATAGGGAAAATAGAAAGATAAAGAGAGGAATGGAGAGAAGAAGAATAAGAATAACACTTCCAAATGTGTCCCTATCCGTCTTGCAGACTAATGCCCCTGCTGAGAAGGGTGGAACGACAGCGAACTGCGCAGGAGGAACACAGCATTCTTCCAGTTCTTCTGGCAGAGAGCGCAAGAAGAGCGAGTCCTTCATAGACAAGCTCTCAACGGTAGGACGGCATTTTAGTATTACCGTAAACACTTTATTTATTTCGTAATAAATTTATTCCGTAATAGAAAGGAAGAGGGAGAGAATTTGTGAGAATTGGAACAGAGAGGAAAGAAAAAAAGAGATATGTATTTTCCACATGGTAACATATGTAATTGTGAGCATGGTCATGGGTCAATGTGCAAACATCATTGTTGTATAAACATACAAACTAGATAGCAGAGTGCACTATGCCGTGTTCCAGTTATGACGAAATGCATTCTCTGCTCGCTTTTATGTAGGCGCGCCGCGTCAAGAACGTTCTTTATCCTGACGTTTCCATCTCTCTCTCTCTCTCTCTCTCTCTCTCACTCTTTGTGTTTGTCTCTTCCTATGACCAGCTATCACTGACACTAGCCTTGTTTTCGCTCTCTCGTAATCACTCTTTCTATCTCACCAATTGTGTACCCAATCTCATTAATCGGTTAGTTATGCGTTCTATAGCTATTTCTGCCAGCAGAGATTTAGCATAAAGTTATTGAGCAATGCGTTCACATCCTAATTCCTTCTTTTTTTCTTCTTCATAATTTCTGCTTCCACCTATCGCAGATGTATCATTTCCCTCTTGCTCTCTCCCCCTACTTCTCTCTCTCTATCTCTCTCTCTCTCTCTCTCTCTCTCTCTCTCTCTCTGTATCTCTCAGCTTTACTCCTTTCTGTTTGGCTTTCCTCTTTCACTCTCATGCCCGTTTGCCTACGTCATCATACCCGCTCTCTTACTCCTCGTCATTCTTTTCTATTTTATCGGCTCATTCCTTCCGGTGTTCAATGAACTCTTTGATCTACCGTTCCTTTCAATATTTATCATGCATATCTCTGTATTTACATAACGAGTAGCACTTTGGGTAAGATAAGGATAACAGTCCTTCCTGTCTTCTTTTATTTATCGCTTTTAAATAAGTAAGGAATGTTATGATCATGTTTATATTCTATTTAATATCATGTCGGGAGTAAAGAATGAAATGAGGAGTACAGAACGAAACGTGTAAATGGTAAGAGTTAAATACTTAGAGATAATCTGGAGACTTCTCTATAGTTCCTGCTGCTCCCAGACCAATTGTTTTGAGATTCCCTGCACGGCCGAACTTCTCTGGGGTCGCTCGGTGTCCTCTGGAAAGAAGTCGCTGTTCCCTGTGGTGAGGATGCGGAATGTCATCGCCTTCCCCGGCGTGCCCCAGTTCTGCGAGCGGGCCTTCATTGATCTGGAGGTTGGCATAAGGACTGTTATAGAGTGTGGTGCACTCGCGAGCCACGGGACCATGAGGAATGCATGTTTATATACATGTATACAACACATGAAAAAAAAATGTTTTTAATACCGCGCTTTTTTCGAGAGAGCTAGTGTTTTTTTTTCAAAAATAGGGCTTATATAAGCTGATCGGAGCCTGTGTGGTCCCATATTCTATCTTTGAATATTGTAACCTTTTGAGTTCTTCTGGTGAAGTATAATTAAAATATTGGCTAGTTGTTATTCCCTCCAGGCTCAGCTCTTCCCGCCCTCTGAGATAGAGCGGCCTTTCTCGCATGTCCTCTTCACTTCTGACAGCGAATTCGCCTTCTCACATCTCCTTGCCGAAGTCGCTGAAAGGTACCGTTTTATTTATATGTATATATTTTTTAAGTATTTTTTATATTTTATTTTAAATTAACAAAAATATGAGTTGCTTTCTTATTCTTTACAGCATTCCTTATTCTTTGAACACGATTATGTTCTTCTATTAGCTCCCGACCTCCTCTGTGTCTCTACTGCTTTTTGCATATCATGCTGATTTTTATAATAATTATTTAGAATTGAATTGTTGGTAGCGGCTTTAGTTTAGCTCTTTCACTTTAGACTTTAAGGTACAAGGAGACGGTAGAGATTGGCAGCTACCCGATTCTAGGAAACAAGTTCGAACTAAACTTTTGTACTCTTTATATTGCTTCTCCTGTTTATTTATTGGCTTTTTAAAAATGTATAATTGTAGATAATTTTAGATACTTTCACTAAATGTAAAAAAAAAACTTTTAAATCTCTCTTATAGTTACTTCTCGACAAAGCTGACGATTGAGAGCGAATCAGTGGAGCAGGGGGCACTCGCCGTACGCGACTTGACGGATATTCTTGCCGGTTTTTCTTTTATTTATTTTTTCTTTTTGACTTAAAATAAGTTTTTTTAAATCACTCCTTTTGTGTTCGCTGATCTGTAATTTTCTCACATTATTTATATCAGATATATCCTCATTCCCTTCATAGGATTTATTATCACACTCGAACATTGTTATGCAAAAAAATTCAACAAAATCTTTGGTGATTGGTTGTGTTTGATATTTTTCAAGAGCACGTCGTCTTCTACGACGCGCATCCGTCAACGGATACAGTGGCCAAGTTTGACGTGTTTCGCGCACGACTTCACAGTTCCGAAAAGCATGCGGCATTCGTGCAGCGACTTGACGAAGCCGTGCGAATCCTTGAAGACATCATCGAGAAGCACGCGTAAGCGGGATTTTGTTTTGATTGAGTTTTAACTACCCGTAAATAATGAATCAGCTAAAGGGACGGGATTGCTGTTAATTTCATTTTGTATTCCTATTGTTTCATAAGTGACTACAAAGGTTCATAAACTTAAACATCTCATTTCTTACTGCGAATTCGTTGATGAGATTTTATTTATAAACTGTCTTGTATTTAGGATACTGTAGGTGAAATATACTCGTTCGTTCAGACTGGACGAGATCGCATTGTCCTTCAACGGAGGAAAGGATTGCACAGTGTTGTTGCATCTGCTACGGATGGTTATTGATAGGTATGCACTCTCTCTTTCTCTGCTCTCGATCTCTTTATCTCATGTTAGCTCTCTCTCCCTTACACCTCCCTCTCTCTGTCTTCAACAAATCTTATTTTATTTAGGCACACGTAAAATTTTTATTTACTCATCTTTATGTTATATTTTAAACATGAATGTTTTTTTCTATTTCATTGTAAACGAGTGTATTCAACAAAATCGATACTAATTTTAGTGTGTGGTTTGCAGAAAGTACGGCCCTTCGACACCGTTGAAGGGATTCCACATCATGTGCGAGGATCAGTTCCCCGAGATGTCGCAGTTCATCATCGACGTTGCCAAGATGTTGGTTCTCTCTGTCTCTCTCTCGCTCTCTCTCTCTCTTTCTCTCTCTCTCTCTCTCTCTCTCTCTCTTCTTCCGATATCTCTTATCTTTCCGCTGTTATATTTCGCCGTCTCCTCCTTCAGCTTTCATATATTACGTATCATATTTTTTCGCATTTCTCGTTAGTCGAGAACATATCTTCAAGTGTTGTCACATTATTATTAATGTATCGAATAAATAAATAAATAAATATGCCATATCCATCCCTCCCTTGCAGTTATAACATCCGAATGGTGGAGTATCCCGGTCCTCTGAAGGCTGGGATCGAGCAGCTGAGAGAGCAGCAGCCAGGAGTCACTGTCGTCGTCATGGGCAGCCGCGCCAGCGACCCCAAGGGACGATTCATGAAGTTAGAGAGAGAGAGAATGAGAGAGAGAGAGAGAATGAGGGAGGAGAGGGGAGCGAAAGATAGAGTGGGAGAGAAAGAGAGATGAGAAGTACCCTAAATTTTAGGCCTTAAACTAATTGAACGTGCTATTCTGTCATTGAGCCATAAGAATCGGCTAGACAGAAACAGTGCGTGTATGCGTCTGACAAAACCAAGAGACAATTTAGTGATTCGTCTGCATCCTTCCAGATCTCCCGTGGAGTGGACTGACAGTGACTGGCCGCGCGTTCTTCGTGTCTGCCCCATTCTTTCATGGAGGTTATTCTTCTTCTTTATTTTCATCTCTTACATCTGACGATGACTGCCCTTGAGTCATTAACACAGTAAAACTTTTTTTTAACCCAAAATAGTTTGATAATCATGGTTATTATTTTTTTAAGATTTCATTTTATCATTCTCTTCAACAATATTGCAGCTTCTCCGATGTCTGGACCTTCCTGCGCGGCCTTTGCGTGCCGTACTGCAAGTTGTATGATCAGGGATACACGAGTCTGGGAGGACGAGCGAACACCACGAAGAATGAAGCACTCCTCGTCAAGGGCAGCAATGACAAGGACAAACCGAAGTGAGTGAGAGAGAAAGAGAGAGAAAGAGAGAAGCAATATAGAGGAATATGAATGAAGAACTGAGAGGGTGCTTAAGGAAAGAGAGCGAAAAAATGCGATGAAAGGGAAGTAAAAGAGAGATAGAGAGAGAGAGAGAGAATGCGAGAGAGAGAGAGAGAATGCGAGAGAGCCGACGTTCTCGATAACCATAAGAATGTTATTGACTTAATCACTTTTCTTCCAGATATCTCCCCGCCTACCAACTACGGGATGACGATCTGGAACGCAACGGAAGGTCTTCTCTTTAGGATAATTGTTAGAAGTTGTTTCGATGAATTGTTGAATTATTCATATCTAAGATATGGTATCTTGTTATGAGATAAGTGCATTATACATATAGCTTTTACATAGAAATGGTAGGAGATGAATGTATATACTTCGAAGCGGCCAAGAGAAACCATTCGAGAGACTGCCTCGAGATTTAAGAGTGTGTGGATGGATTTGATATGGGACGTTCAATCTTTTTTAATACACGCAAAAGCAAAAGTCTGCTGATGCTGTGAATAATAATTGTTTTGTCATGCCCATTAACTGTTTTACAAGACAAAAGAGAAATGTTCACTAATGGTAAAAGATTTATGGAGAATGCTTAAAACTGTAGTCACACTACACGTGAAACAAGCATCGTGGTAAAAATATAGAGGAAGAAGTTAAAACGTTGGAGACATGAGAATTGTTAGCATGCCACTTCCATCCAAAAACAATGAATAATCGATAATATAACTATTCCATATATAAGTGATGTTAGGAGTGCATATTCGAGCAGTTCACGGAGTATTCTGCTATACGACCTAGCTAACTGATCAAAGTAATTCTACCAGTAGCTGAGCTACATCTCAACGCAAAGGATATCTCCTATATCATATCGTCTATTGCGAAAGCAAGTGCAATTCAAAGGGTCACAATAATTCAGTAATGGTAAATGATGATTCGATAAAGTAGTGGGAGAAACAATGAGAAGGGTAAGAAGACTTTCTCACGGATTCTCGATCTATAAGTGACTAATTGCGCTCGTCTTAAAATGACTTCCTAAAAACCGGCGGTGTTGAAAACCTTGACGATATCTTCGAAGACCTGCGAAGGCAAAATTTTTTTTCACATTTATTAAAAGCCGATGATCAAATAAGCTGGAAAGCCACACTCCACTATCACATGACGAATCAAGGTATTACAGTATCCCTCCCAACCAGGAGTGCTCTGTGTTCCTGTCATGTTCACCACCGTACCTCGTTGGGTGGTCGCTGGCTGTCGACCTCCTTGACGAGTCCGACCTTCTCGTAGTGCTGAATGATTGGCAACGTCTGCGTGTTGTAAGTATCCACTCGTTTACGCAGCGACTCTTCGTTGTCGTCCGTTCGACCCTGAATCAGGGAACATGCTCTTCTTCTATTCTTATCTTTTGGGAGATATCGTAAAAATTGCAGTAATATCCTCATATGTATTCAAGAATGTCAAAGTATAAAACAGAGAGAAATACTTGCTTTCTCTTCTGCATAACACACCTGACCACGTCCAAGACACCTCTCAATGCACACTTCAACTGGACACGAGAGGAAGAGAACGAACTTGACATCGGCCTGAAATTTCCTTTTCTTATCCTATTTGTCTCTTTTCAGTTTTGAACTTTCAAGCCTATAAACAGTACAATTTATCGTCATGAAATCATTTTAAAAAAAACTTTAATTAATGATCTACTGCATCGCCGTATTTGGCTAGTGTAAATAATTACTTGCTATCATTAACTCAAATTATATATTTTCAAATATATTATTTAACACTGTAGTAAATTTTGGTGACCTTTCCGTCCATCTCCTTGGTCCACCCTTCCAGATTGTCCTGGTTCCTAGGGAAGCCATCCACGAGGAAGCCCTTCGCGTCGCCTGCTGCTTTCATAGCCTAAACTTCTTTCATTTAAAAAATTTTTATCTCGAAAACAAAGCATCCCTTCAATATCAAGGGAGGTAGTTTTCGTTATTGAGTGAAATTCTATACTTTTTTCAAATTAAACAACAATAAATGTTAAAAAGAAGGTTAAAGACTAAACGAACATTCTCGAGTAGTTTGCATGTGATTTCAACGGGAACAATGCTGCCATTTCTGATATGTGACTCGATCAGCGAGCCAAACTGAAGAACACAAAAAAGTCATTCATTAATCAAACGAAAAATTATCATCACTAAATTCAACTTTATCGCTTTATTTCTTTCGATTCAGCATTCCTCATCCATCTAATGGAAAGTACTCTTACTTTGTCAATAATGTCTTGTCGCGGTATACTTCCTATACACTTTATATAATTCCAAAAGAGATGATATTCTAGAGCGTAACTACAACACTCTCCTCATTAATACTCTCTGTAATCTCACTAGTTTCGAACACTCCATCAATCACCATTTCTGAATGACTAGTTTCTTCTTCAGACAAGCGCAATTCTAATCGGATTATACAAGTACACGTTGCAATTCAAAGAGTATCATTGTCATAGTCGGCGAGTCTAAAAAGTGGGTCTACTTTTCATAATACCAGCATTTCATCCCCGATACCCAATATACCGAAAAATGAGCTTGGTGAAGTACACCTGAATAGAACCACATTGTTAGCTACGCTATAATGCCTACTCAAATGCCCCATATACCGACTCCTTTAGCGAACAAAAACCCAGCACGGCGTTTGGAATTTTTTGGCAACTAATACAGTAACCCCACCCTAGATGGCGGAAAAGTCAACAATACAAAAAAAAATTAACCTCGGATCCTTCTCGTTGTCTCTCAGCGCGAAGAAGGTCTCCGGCCGAGAGGTGCACGAAGCCCAGTTTCTGCAAGGTTGTCATCATAACCTTATAAAACTGAATTTTAATATTCTATTTGAGCAATAGGATTGTAAACAGTGCCGGGAGATATATCCTAGCAAAACAATTAACTATGTAGTCGTGAAAGTGTCAAAAACCAACATTAATGTCCCCGAATCAGCAAGCAAATAGAGTGACAAAGTTGTAGTTACCTCTTGAATCTGCGTGCAAGACGTTCCCTTGCCAGAGCCGGGAGGGCCGAGCACGAAGACGACGTTGTAGGCACGAGAAGCCATGCGGAAGAGTGAACCTGAAATGGAGGGGGAATGGATGCACCGGAGCTAGCAGGATCTGCCTGCATTCAAACATGCTTCCTCTTCTTTCTTTTTTTAACTGTCTCTTTTTCAACCTCTCTTAGTCTCTATTTCCCTCTCTCTCTCTTTCTCTAGCCTCTTTCACTCATAAAGCCCTGCTACGTTGCTGGGCAGCGGGCGTGTTCATGCGCAGAGTGAGTCTAATTACATAAACGAAAGGTGGACATCCGGAAAGAGACTGTGACCGGGGCGAAAGATGGAAAGTGACGATGAGCCGCGGGCAATTCATGTGAGGAAATAGAGAGAGAGAAATAGAGAAAGAGAGAGAGAGAGAGTGAGAGAGAGAGAGAGCGAGAGAGAGAGGAGAAAGGGAGAGGGAGAAAGAGTGAGAAAGTGTAAAGCTAGTGAAGATACTCTATAGAAATAGAGACACAGAGTGCGAAGAGAGGTCCGCTCGAATCATTACCGGGCCAGAATCAAATCTAAAAGTGCAAGAGGGACGGAAGCTAGCGCTGCATGTTGGAAAAGTGTGTTGTGCATTGTGCACTGGGGAGTGGGGAAGAGAAAAAGAGAGCGAGAATGAGGGAAGGGGAGGGGAGTGTGGAAGGGGAGGGGACTAGGGAGAGAAAGGATATGCGAAATAGTCAGGGAGAGAGTGAGAGTGTGAAAGAACGTGAGAGAGAAACAGTCATTAGTAGATGGGGAGAGGTTGGGTCCATGTAACAGGTAGAAGAATAAGAGGTTTAGAGATGGAGAGACGGTGAGAAAATAGGAAAGAAGATGGGAAAGATACAGAACGAAAAGTGGTCTGATCAGAGCGAGTTTCAGAATTAAACACGACTTAGCCTGCCGCTCTACACAATAACTATAGAGAAAAAGCCGGGAGTCAATTGAGAAGGCGACAGAATGACAGCAACATGTATTTTATAGGAGCAAGATGGAGTGCGAGGAGAAAGGAAGATGAAGAGAGGGAGAGAGAAAGAAAGTGTGAGACAGAGAGGAAGTGAGAGTGAGAGAGAGAGAGAGTGAGCGAAATAAACACACAGAGAGAGATAGCGAGAGAGTGAAACACACATACACCAAGAGAGAGAGAGAGAGAGAGAGAGAGAGAGACCGAATAGGTATGAATCAAAATGATGTGTCTCAATCTCTTCTATCCAAAAAGAACTACTTTCTTCATCAGCTGTCAGTGATAACGGCGCAAAGGCATGTAATGAGGAATACAAGACGGAATGAATTTTGACGGTTAAACATGGTTATGAAGAAGAATATGGAAACATTTCAAGAGACATAGGAGCATGTGAATAGCACGATAATTCCACCTTCTATTGACTGGGAGAAGCTCCAACACCTTTCACTCGACCAGCTATGCCAACAAGAATACCCCTTTAAAGTGCTAAGTCCACTAAGTATAAAAAAATCTTTAATGAAAAGCCGGCGAACAAAAAGTAAGATCACGACAATATTCTGTAGTTATTAAAGTCATTTAAATTAATATTTGCCATTGACAGAACCTTGCACAATAAAGAATGACGTGTTCCCATAAGTACTTATCAAGTTGTGTACTCTATTGCGAGCAGATTGGAACAGACTGTGCGGGAATAGAACGAAGCAGAGGTGTGAGGAGAAGACAAGGAGAGAAAAGAGAGAGAGAGAGAGAAATAGAGAAACGAAAGACAGAGAGAGAGAGACAAACAGAGAGAAGAGAGAGAGAGAGAGAGAGAGAGAGAGAGAGAGAGAGAAAGCGAGAGTGAAAGGGAGAGGTATAAAGGACTGTATAATAAAAAGAACAGGTGAGGAATAGAAGAAGCATGCTGAAGACATCATAACAATCATTACCAGCACAGGAGCACAAGGACAGCGTTAACACATCGGCAGAATTTAGTGGAGGAGAGAGATAGAAGAGAGAAGAGAAGGAGAGGCAGGCAGAGAGGGAGAAGGAGAGGACGAGGGCAAAAGGAAAGAACAGAACAGGAGAAAGATAAAGGACGAAGAGCAGCGAACGAAATACAGGTAGGAAACAGGAGAAAAAACAACGCTGGAATTATGAGAAGTGGGGAGCAACTATTAATGAACAATACAAAAAAAAATTTGAAAAGAAATATGAATTACCAGTTAAAACTACGCTCATTTAAACAAAAAAAAATGTAAAAACCAGATGAATAAAGTTTCATTTTTGCTTCTCATCTGGAAAGAATAATCAATAAACCTGTGAGGGCATACATTCATAAACAGGAGAGTGAAAGAGGAGAAGAACGAAAGTAAGAAACAGTAAGAAATACGAGCACGCTCGTAAAATGGAAGAGGGGCCAACAACGTCATACTACTGACAAGAGATAAGAGAGAGGGCGCTGTTGACAAGTGCAGGGCTGGGAAGGGAATGTTCCAGGATTATCACCTTATCATCAGTTGTCATGTGACCTGTCTATCATTCTACTTTGTGCGACTCAACCCTCTTCTATCCCTTATAAATCGGGAAAGAAGGTGATTAAAATGTATGGGAGGTGGAAAGGAGTTTAGGTCGACTTGGAACGATTTTGAGAGCGAAATGGAAAGGGAACAATTGTAGGAACGAATAGTTTGTCTTTGTAATAAAGGGGGGGGGGGGAGAATGGTAGAAACATAAGGCATCAAATAATTTCTAAACATTAAAAAAGAATAACTTACGAAAAATGTTGCCAAGCGAGCGATGGGCACTGTGGAGAGAGAGGTAGTGTTCCTGCTTCGGTGGGAGATGCACTGAAGACCTGCTCTTGCCCTTAAAACGGTTGCAGTCAGTCCGGCTTTCCTCTCTTCCAAATTAGATTTTATCTTCTTTCATTCAACTTTCCTGCTTCTTTTTGTCATGTTGGAGAACTATTCAACTGTCCAAATGGCCATGAGAGAAACTTCAAGCAAATAACTCGATCCGAATCAAAAGCCTGACAAAAAGTTCAACTTCCTTACTATGAAACCTACTTCTTCTTTGCCATTTTCAACGACAAGGCATTTCAATAGTTGAGAAAATACTTGTTTTACGGTACTACCAAAGCCGCGGGACAACAGCCAAAGCAATCATATTTTCCCCCGAACATCATCAAATAAAGAGAAGTGGTTTATCGTGGCAAACAGGTCATCACATCTCTTAGTAAACGAAGTAACATGAAAAAGAAAGTAAAATTACGCCTTCAACTCAGAAAGAAACACAGACCCGCAATCCGCGTCTGAACAAATCTAATCTTAAGCAGTAATCTTCAAATACAAAACTTATCAAAATGCGAATGGCAAAGTCAGAAATACCCATAAAAGGTGGACAATTGTGGAGCACTCCGGCGACAGGGAACTGAAGAATGATCAACCTACATTTGTGAAGAAATGCTCATACATTTGTGAAAAGGTAAAAGAAGCGTTTTCCGAAAAGTAGCAAATGTAGAGTATTTGGCTTCAAAATCAACTATTTCAAGGGCCGGAATCTGTGAACAGGGCGGATAGGGTCATAGAAATACCTATTTCATGATGGGGATCAGGAAGTGGTCTAAAAGTGGTCGTCAAGGGTATTATCCCGCCTGACCCCTCCGCCTTCCTCTCCTCCGGGTTTAGATTCCAGTTCTTCTTCGATTCGACGCATCTCTTCTATGCTTACCTGAAATATGGAATTAACCTTTCAAAAGAAACCACTCGAAACTCAAATGAAAACGCATACAGCAAACACTTCCGCTTTGTTTTTTTTTAATGAATAAAGCCACAAAGAGTAGAAACGCGAATTTAGAAACTTATTACTAATTATTATTAACATATTTTTTAAAGGGAGAGAAAAAACATTTCAAACAAATAATTTCAACATATTCGGTAGAAAAGCTACACCTTGGTCAGGCCGGTTTGGATGGTTTCGTCGAGCTCGCCCGCTAAGACTACATTCTCACCGCGAATCAAGAGAATGCCGTGGCTAATCTCGGAGTAGAACTTCTCCAGGAATGTCCTCTCGACCACCTTAAATCTTCGTCGTCTTAAACTAAATAAATTTCCTTTTGATAATTATAGCATCCTTGCAGATTTCATAAAAATTGCAAGTTTCGAGCTGAAAAAACCATGTAAGCGCATTCGTAAGATGTACAAGTATTTTAGAACAGATTAACAAGCCGGAATGATAATCAGGACTTGGATAATTTTGCAATCACTCAGCCGATTATTGTCTACTTTCTTCGTAAGCAATTACATAAAGCTAAATTAGCTAGAAACTAGGACATAAAGGAAGAAAATAACTGACGTCGTCAAGGACAAGATTGGCGAATTGGTCGATGCTACGGAGGAAGCCGATGAGCTTTCTGCCATCACGAAGTTCGACCAGAATGCGCTTGTCAAGCTGCTCGAGCAAAGAGATGGCGCCTGGCAGAAATGGATCGGGGAGATTCATTCCGGACAATCTGGGAAGAAGTTCCAAATAAGTTAGGCATTAGGATACGATATTTCATTATCATCAAAAACATATATGATGGGTTGCTACTTACTTCCACTTAAACAAATATGATATAGCGCAATTCGTCAAAAGAAAAAAAGAATACCATTAGTACAAATCTTCGGAATCTGTTCGTGCTGATATGAGGCAGCACTATAGAAGGAACAAGATTCATTCAATACGAACGATAAAGCTCAACATGCTTGAAATTCATCATCGAATAAATCAGAAAGAAAAAAGGTTATCGAATCCGTGGTCAGAGAAAAAGCAACTTAAACGTTCATTTTAGTGTGGTGCCAAGACGAGACGGTAAGTGTTGTGCCATTAGAACCACACTGGCACCGTATTCTCACACTAAAAGTTTGAATTTCCTCAGTGGCCCTGTATGGAAAATTATTACGGTAGCTAGGGCTCCTCGGCTTTGAATTATATTTTTCACACTGTTTTAGAGGTTTTAAGTAAAGAAAGGCATAATTGCTTAGTTGTTGTTTTACTTTATTTAGTTGCCGAGTTGCGCTTTTTGTTGGCCGCATGTGTTTCTGCTGTTTTTGCCGTCGTTAATCGTGATTTCTCGTTCCTACAGGGGTAACCATGCCTCGCATCAAGAACGTTAAGTCGAAGGTCTACACGTGCCCGCGTCGTCCGTTCGAGAAGGAGCGCCTTGACCAGGTCCGTTGAAATGTGCAAGGGGTTATGCATTTTTCGACACTTGGTTGATGTTAACATTCGGCGTATTGTTGCCATACTTTTGAATGTCCCTGCTCGTAAAACTTTATTTGTGCAATCATTTTAGTGATGTTGGTACTTCTATTTTGCTCCGTATTGATATTTTTCCCAATAACGGGCTCCTTTTCTTTGCAGGAGCTCAAGCTCATCGGCGAGTTCGGTCTGCGCAACAAGAGCGAGGTGTGGCGTGTGAAGTACACGCTCGCCAAGATTCGCAAGGCTGCGCGAGATCTCCTCACGCTCGAGGATAAGGTCAGGATTGCGTTTCCTTTTGTTTTTCTATGACGATCTTGAAATAGCTAAGTTTCCTATTTTGGTCTCTTAGGAACATCATTTATACTCCATTATTACTTGGATTCATAATGGCGACTGATGCTTCTTGAGTTTATAAATTGGTCGCAATGTTATCTCTGTAGGACCCGCGTCGTCTCTTCGAGGGAAATGCCCTTCTCCGCCGTCTCGTCCGCATTGGAGTGCTCACGGAGGATCGCATGAAGCTCGATTACGTGCTCGGTCTCCGCATCGAAGACTTCCTCGAGCGCCGTCTCCAGACCCAGGTAGAGGAGGGTTGCTTTGGTGCTTTTCTTTGTGAAGGAGACAAATAGAAGAAGAAAGGAAGGACATTTGCCCGCATCCGCATAGTATCATAGTTCTGGCGCATATTATGTCCTTGAATTAAGCTAGTATTTTAGTTGCATTTGCTGTTTTAAGTAATATGTAAGTAGTAGTGAATGCCACAAAGCTGTGAGTTGTTAGTTGTTCATGTTGTATTCTGGTGTTTTCAACCTAATTATTTGGGCAATTGTTTGTTTCATCTTGACGAAACGGTACTCTTGAGCTATCACTAACCCAGAACCCCAAAAGAAATTTTTCCTGAAACGTGGCATTGGGAAGACGAAAATTACATTCATTTGCACCATTTGTTTACTTAAAAAATACTGTAGGAGGATGACACAAAAATGTCGGAAGCCACGGTTCATGGAGGCCATAATGTAAGCGGTACCCGGGCGGATGTGTTTGTTGATAAGACTGAGGAGAGTGGGATCATCCCTCTAGCGACGAGTAACGACCGCGTACCAATTTTCCGAACTTTTTTGGGGTTCTGGGGTAGTGATAGCTAAAGAGTACCGACGAAACTATTGGAACGTGACAAATAGGGTGAAATGCAAAATTTCTTACATATATGCAAGTTTTCATTTTTTTCCTCATTCAGGTGTTCAAGCTCGGACTCGCCAAGTCGATCCACCACGCCCGCGTCCTCATCCGCCAAAAGCACATCCGGTTAGCATACGAGGAATAATAGCTTGAACTTTCATCAAAGATTCGCAAGAATAGTTCCGAGATTTAATGACGCTGAATTATCGGTGGTGTCTTGCAGAAATAGTGTTAGCACAACTTTTCTGTTACTACAGTCCACGATCTATTAATGTGAGAACCAAATTGTTGCGGCTTTGCAGTGTCCGTCGCCAGGTCGTGAACGTGCCGTCGTTCGTGGTGCGTCTCGACTCGCAGAAGCACATCGACTTCTCCCTCAAGTCGCCCTTCGGCGGTGGCCGCCCTGGCCGCGTCAAGAGAAAGAACGCCAAGAAGGTCAGAATCGAGCGAGAAATGAACATTTAGTAAACTGTTGAAGATATGTAATGGAATCGACGAATACATTTGTATTAAAAATAAAAAAGATATGTAAATGGGCTTATTCATGAGTGCTTGATTCAGGGATCCGGCGACAACGACGGAGAGGATGGAGACGAGTAAGAAGGAAAGCCGCGACGTCCCCCAGACGACACTGTTTTTGTTGTTTTCGTTTATGCCTCCGGCGGCTCATAAATTGTTACATTTAATGGCTATTATTTACATAACACGGGAGGACAAGAATGTGTGAAGTTGATTGTGGAATATGTTTACTTGAAAGATCACTCGATTAGAACATGCTGGTGTTTCTAACAATATATTGCAATCCATATCAGGGAGCATTGGAGATTCCGACAATGATGCAGACTTGAGTCAAGTTTTGGTCATCTGCAAATTAACAATTCTTAGGGTTGGTGCAATTCTTGATAGGAAGAGCACTTTTAAAGTGAAGTGTAGGTGCAATGATACTTAAAATGATTTGGTTTATTCTGATTGAACTGATTTCGATTCAACAAGTGTTCTTGATAGTAAAAGTGTGTGAGAGCGCATCATTCTATCATCATTCTAGAGCGCGTTTTCTCGTGGGAGACGGTCGCCTTCTCTGGCAAGAAGGATGCCATCAGAGAAAGAAGACGTCTTCAAAGTGATCGTCCCGCCCGTGCGTTCATACGCATGCGGAGGTTCGTCCATGACAAGCAGACCCCCCCCCCTTCAACTTGCCTATCATCATTGAACAACAATGAATATATAAAGTTCTCGAAATCTTTTTCTTCTGTATTTCGTAACGGTTATCCATGTATTCTTGCCCTATCATTTTCTCTCTCTCGCTCTGCATCTCTCTCTTCTCCCTTCAGTGATTCTGTTCATGATCGCCGCTTCGATTGGCTTGACCTTCTTCTTGATCTTCGGGGTCTTCTCCCGTCGTCCGCTCTCGCGACCACCGACTGAGAAAGACTTCGAGCTGCTGCGGACTATCAAATTCAAGAAGGTTTGGGTGGAGAAGGGAGAGAGCGAGAGAAAGAGAGAGAGAGGGGAAAGAATTTCAGGTTAGAGAAGAAGAGCGGGAGAATGGGAGGAGAGGAAAAAGTAAGCGACATTATAACAAGATGGAGAGAGAGAGAGAGATAAAAAGAGGGAGAGACTGAAAAGCAGCGAAAAGTGGATTCCTGCTCCTCCATATTCAGAGCTATAACTCGAAGTCTGGCCGCAGCAAGCCGAGCAAGGAGAGGAAGAAGAAGAGAGAGCAGGAGAAGTTGACGCCGACGACAGACCCCGCCGCGCCCTCTGCCGAGACGGTCGGCGCGAAGGGCTTCGCGTTCGAGATCGACCAGAGCAAGGAGGAGGTCAAGACACGCAAGTGAGGGACGGAGAAGAGAGAGAGAGAGCCTCTTTCATTGTCCTGCTAGCCTAGGCACCGAATAAAGGTATGACTGGCAATGAGAACTGTTGCTTTTTTAATGACAAGTATGCAATGCATCAAGCGTATAAAAGAACGTTTTTACCGTTGATCAAGGTGATAAGATTGGTCTCAAGAATGAAATGCAGAGATCGTGAAAAGTTAAGCAATCAGATGATTCAGTGGAGAGAGAACAGAACTTATCTGTCCAGGATGCAATTAGCTTCTCACTCATTAAAGACACCCAGATTTTCCCTCTCTTCATTTCTCTCGCTCTCTCTCTCTCTCTCCCACATACACACCCATACTGTATCTCTATCTCCTTTGCTGTACGCATTCAGTATCTCCATATTCATCCCTCGTTTGCTTCCTTTTGTTGTCTCTTCTCGCTCTCTCATTCCTTGTTTTAACTATCTCTTACTCATTTGCACACACACTTTTTCTTTCTTCAACATTATTTTTCTCTCCATTGCTCTCGTTCTCTCTATTCGGTCTGCTCCTCTGTTATCTCTCTCTCTTTCTCTCTCTCTCTCTCTTTCTCTCTCTCTCTTTCTCTCTCTCTCTTTCTCTCTCTCTTTCTCTCTCTCTCTCTCTTTCTCTCTCTCCCTCTCTCTCTCCCTCTCTCTCTCTCTCTCTCTCTCTCTCTCTCGAAGGGTCATCGATATGTATGATGGTATAGGGAGGGGGAGTTGCCTCTGTTCAGGTCAGGCCATTCCAGCCGTGAACAGGGCATGACTCTGCGTTCTCTCGTTCCCTTCGCCACGATCTCCTACGACTCTTCGCGACTCCTCCATCCGACTCTTCTCGCCGTTTCTGACCATGCCCTCCTCTGGAGACATTCCCGGCCGATCTTTAAAACGTCGTCCGAATTCCCGGCTCACTCTCTGCGGCTGCTGCCCGACAACGATGGCAACACTGATCGCTACCTTGTTTTCTGCTTGTTTCTGACGCCCCTCTCTCTGGGGACCCCGTTTTCGACCGCTCACGCAACACGCGACATGCGTGCTGCCGCTAAGGGTGTACCTATTCGGCAGCATTGTATACGCGGGGTTTTTCCTGAAGGCCACGGAGCTGCTTGTGACCGTGCCAACCCCCGAGAACGAGGCTACTTTAGTGTGCGTCACCTCCAACTCGTCGCCACTCTTTGACGGCGATGACGTCACTTTTGAGAGAATTTATCCGGTCCTCTCCGACACGCGAGATTTCCCGATCGTGGGCATGGATGAATCGCCCTCCGGTAGTATTCGCTATTACAATGACTGGCACGCGACGGGCGAGAAGAACGGAGGCGTCCTTTCGAGCGACTTCCTCATGGAACTGGTTCCGCCGGCGTCGCCTGAAGTGGATGACGAGCTGTTCTCCGAGATCTTCTTGCGAGACGGAGTCGACGTCGTCCGCAGATAAAGACGGCCGGAGACTTGAAGTGGGCGACGCGGCTGGCGACGGCTCAAGCCGACCATCTTTGCTGCCGAGCCCGTGCCCATCGGCCACAGCAAAAATGGCACGGTGATAAAACAGCTGTGCGTCTACGCGGTCGGCGACCGAAGCGTGGCGTGTGCAAGGGCATGCAAGCAGAGGAACTCCGCCAGGGTCATCAGACGTTCCCAGCACGACTGCACCGTCGTCGCATCCCAACGCGGACGTGTCGTCGTGCGCTTCGGAAAGACCTTGTATATGGTAAGGAAGTGCTTAGTTATTTTGTTCAGTTGCGTTGTTACTAAGGATGATACTTATTGTACATGCGACTTATTTTTGTTTCATTATGATTTGACAGACTGTTGGGAAAACTTTAAAGTAAAACCGATGACCATATTACAGGGGGTGTTCGGGGGCGTGTCGTCGACTCTGGAGGACATGGCCCGCGATGCTTGCCTCGGACTGCTTGGCGAACGCGCGAAGCAGCATTTCTTGAGCGAGCGCGAGGAAGACTTCCACTCGCTCGTGCAGCTCCTGACTGAGGCAGAGAGCAACTCTTGAATCTTCACTCTACCCTCTACTTCTTTCATGCGTTTCATATTGGATAAAGCTTTCGAAGCAATGCTCTTTTTCGTGAACGTCGGAAAATCGCTTGCCGAATAAATTAACTCGATAGTGGATGCCGAAAGAGAAAGAGCTTAGGCTCAGAGTGACAATAAGATGAAATTTAGTCGAATAATCAATTGCTGTGAAATCTCTCGGAAGCAAGAGTATTCATACTTAATTTTTTTTTAATCCGTTAAAATTGCACAGGGTCTTTTACGTGCTCGTGCAATAATGAACATGTCTCCAGAGGCTTTAAAGAATCCAATGGTTTTGATTATGCATCTTCACCCCTGCCTATTGTTGTGTTTTCAGTGGAGTCAGACAATGGCGGTGCGTGCTCTCACGCCAATCGCCGAGTTCTCCATGAAGGGTCGCCACCGCAGATTCTCGATCCTCTGGTGGCATCCACTATCGATCGACTCTGGTGGCATCCACTATCGATCGACTCTGGTGGCATCCACTATCGATCGACTCTGGTGGCATCCACTATCGATCGACTCTGGTGGCATCCACTATCGATCGACTCTGGTGGCATCCACTATCGATCGATGCTTCCTCCAACGACTTCCCTGCGTCCGCTCGTCGTTTCCTGATTCTTCGTTTCTAATCACGCATTCGGTGACTGCTTCGGTTGCTTTTTCTTTTTGACGCCTCTTGCGCCGATGACGTCATCTCCATCACTCACACACCACGCAACACTCGTGCTGCCTTTGCTATCGCCTACGGACTCGAACATCGTGACGGTTGCGTGTTGGACGACCTCGAACGTGACCGCAACGCAGCTGTTTGCGCCCGCTTCCCTAGTCCCTCACTCATCACAATTGTGCGCGTCTCGTCATCTTCACCGTTTTTTGACGGTGACGTCGTTGTCGAGATCTTAAGCATCACGATTACATGGGGCATCTACATCCTCATATCTCGTTCTCTCTCTCTCTTTCTCTCTCTGTCGTTCTCTCTTTCTCTGTCTCTTTCGTTCTCTGTCTCTTTCGTTCTCTCTCTCTCTTTCTCTCTCTCTCTCTCTTTCTTTCTCTCTCTCTCTCTCTCGCTCTCTCTCTCTTTCTCTCTCTCTCTATCTGTGCTCAAAACAATGCCAAAATGGACATGTCCAGAGTGACAACTTTTCATTTCGGTCAAAAATTTACTTGATTAAACGCTTTCCATCTCAACTCGTTTCCTTCTTCCATAGCGCATCCCACTGTTACTCAATGACCCGGTTGCATACTTCCTGTCTTCGCGGATCGTCATGGATCGACCTATCTGGCATGATTAGCGCCTCATTGACCAATAATATTCATTTAGCACAGCCTCGAATGGCAAATAATTAAGCCTACATATGTGTAGTGAGAATCTTCACTTCTTTTTGTAATTCATTCGTAGTTTTTTGGTTTCTTGATTCTGCTTCCTTTGTTTTGTCACTGCTTGAATTGCTCTTCTTTCCAAAATAATATTTACTATTTTGGTATGCAATTATTGTTATAGATATTTCTCTCTCACTCTCTCGCTCTCTCCTGAATCGACTCTTCCTTTTAGAGTAATCAATGGCTGTTCGCGCCCTGTCTCCTCTCGGCTGCTTTCCATGCGACGTCTCCATGGAGGAAGTGCACAACGTCCCGAAAATTCTCGCCGTCTCCGATCACGCGATTCTCTGGCGTCAGGAGACTCAGATCGACGTCAACTCTGTGGAATTCTCGTCCGTGGCCCATCGTCTTCTCCACCAGGACCCCCTCTCATACCCAAGCTTCCCTTGGCTGGTGAACTCTCCGACCGACTGTCACAGTTGCCGACTCTTTCTTACCCCCCTCGCGCTGATGACGTCACGGCAACTCGTTCACCATGCCACATGCGTGCTGCCAGTGCCAGTGCCGACCCATAACGGCAACATTTCGACAGCCGCGTTCGCGACCGCAACGCGTCTCTTCGTTCCCATCACCTTGTACACGAGAGGCCTTGCTATCGTGAGCTTCACCAGTTCGTCATCTCTCTTTGACAGTGACGTCACATACGAAGTGTCTATGCACATCCATTTCACGGATTTATCCCCTATGATGTCTCTCTGACGGTTGAGGAGCCAGTTCCACTGAGTGATACTGACCACATCTCTCTGCTTTCGTATGAGAACTGGCTCGAGTTCCACAAGAACTACAAAAAGTGCTCGTTTCGCTATCTCTTTTCACGGAGCAGAGGCGAAGTCATTTCAAGCGAATGCATAATGGAACATCCAGTCGAGTTTCGTGAGTTCTTCCATCACGAGGGCGACGCTGCGAAGCAGATTGCCGGACTGTCGAGAAGACGCCTTCTCAGCAACGAGGAACTGAACTGCCTGAAGAGCGAGCGATTCACGCCTACGCAAGAAAATAGGACATTCGAGCCAGTAAAGCTGTTCACGAAAGCAACCAAGGAGGATTTGACTCTTTTACTGCATGCGCCTGGGGGACAGCGAACATCGATCAGCGTGGACCTGAGGAGGGAGGGGAGCAGCACAAGGAGGAATCTGCTTGAACACAGCGTCAGCGCCGCGTCTTATCGCTCTGGAAGAGTTGTCGTGCGTCTCGAGAACTTCGTCTACACGGTTGGATCAATTGACTCTTGGTCTAAATCATTTTGTTAACAGTTTTTTTTTACAAGTTGGCTTAAACATGAAATATTCATAAACCATAATAAGTGAACTTACCTTAATCGCCAATATACTCTTTTTATATTGTAACAATAGAATTGACTAAATTTCTTCAAGGCCGTGCGCTTCCCGGCCTGGAGGAAGCGGGCCGCGCTGCGTGCTTCGCGCTGCTGAGCGAGCAGCAGAAGCGGCGTCTCTGCCGAGCAGGCGCAGTCGACTTCTGCTCATTCATCGAGTTCTGTGCGACTTCTCAAAGTCTTGAGGACGACGGCAGGCGATGATTTCAGAGATATTCTTGTTCTTGTTTAATGTTCTGAAATGCACACCAATAAATCATTGCTTCTGAACAAAGAGTTACATGTTGTGATATCGAGTGGGAGAGTCCTACTAAAGCATTTTATCTACCGGTGCTGAAGGAAAAAGTGAAAGTCTCAGAGGGCGGGAAAAATTAGGATTCTTCTTCTCTCTCTCTCTCTTTCCCGCGATTTTAGTACCTTTCTCTCTATCTCATCGTTTCTCACGAATCATGTCTGGTTCATGCAGAAATGTTCTGGCGGTCGCAATAATGTTGGTAAATATGCACATAGATAAGTATACATATGCAGTTATTTATCGACATTAAAATAAATTAGTGTGACGGACTTGGAAAAGTAATGTCTGTCATAATTAAAAGTTTATATGTATAGATAACTGTTCTATGCTCATATACTACGTACATATATACATATTTTCTAATTGGCTCTTTTCCAGTTAAGAGAGATGAGTATTAAACGTGTGTCTCCTTTTCAGTCGATTTAGAAACGAGAGAGAAATCTCCTAAAGGGTGCACATGACTCCGTAGATCAGAGCGGGGTAGTCTAGGTTCGACCTCCAGTAGCCCATTGTGCCCGCGTTGCATTGCACCGAATCCAAAAGCGCAGTCAAGTATAGAAAATTGGCTTGCCGCGGAGTCGTGCTGCCCATGCTGCAAGTTGTCATGGAAAACACATTCAGCCAAGCCACGCCCGTGTTTATGCTCCTCGGGAATGTCATGAATTCTCTTCTAGCGATGAAAGAGATGTGATGAAAAAGTAGAAGTCTCACTCGTAATAGTAGCCTGAAGTAGAGGGAGCCGGGCAGAAGATGTCCCAATAGGGAAGGCTACCCGGAGTATAAGTCTGAAACAGAAAGAACAGATGCAATCAGACGCTTTATCTTTATTTCCTTCTAAATCGTACAAATTGTGAGAGGTGTTCTGCTTCCATTAGGCCTAACAGTATAAAGTGAAGAGACAGTTATTTTTATGTTTACTACTTTCATTCATAACAGAACTAATAAATGTTTGACCAATCTTTGACTGACCATGGATGCTGGAACGCACTGGAAACCGGGCGCACAAATGTCACGCATCGGTGACGTCGGACACATGTACGGGGTGGCTGATGGTGAGAATGATAGCATTATTCAGGCATTCATACTTTTCAGCAAGTCTTCAAGTGGATTTGATCATTCTGACACATGCAACGTAGCTGTTAGAAGCACATCAAGATGGATAGAATAATAAAAAGATAAAGATAAATTAAATAAATAAAAACAAAATATATACTATACTAATGTGCATATATGTATGTAAATATGTAGGTGTATAAAGCGAATAAAAGATCTCATTTATTGGTAGCATCGTGTTTGCGATTCATGAGGGAATATATGCATCATGAATACAAAGAGAGGTATGTATTCGGGCGGCTTACTTTTAGTCGTCTTAATATTGCTCACTGACTTGTCGTGGTAGTCGGAGTTGTGGTTGTAGTCGTGGTGGTGGTCGTGGAGGTGGTGGTCGACGTTGCTGAAAGGATATATATAAAAATGTTGCTTCGAACGTTTGTATTTCCTTTTGCGAAAAATGCTAGCCGGTCATGTGCTATTATGACTCTCATTGTGCTGGCAAACATTGTTAGCCAATTGTAAACACGACCTTTGTTATGATGGATGGAAAAATATCAGTGCTGCCCAATGAGATCCTAAAAAAGTCCCATTGCTGGAACAGCAGCATCTCTATATCTTTTTCTTTTTTCTTTTACCATCTCTCTCTATGTCGTTCCATTCCCTTCACTCTCTCTCTCTCACTCTATTTATCCCATTTCCCCTTTTCTCTCTCCCTCTCTCTTTCTCTATCTCTCTCTCTCTCTCTCTCTCTATCTCTCTCTCTCTCTCTCTCTATCTCTCTCTCTCTCTCTGTCGCTATCTTTTAGTGCTGAAAAAGCGAATGTGAGGTCATGAGCATTTACAGCGCTCCTCGAACTTTTATATTGCCAATTTAATGTTTTCCCTCAATAAAGTAAACCAATCTATCAAAATATGTCGTTTACTTTTTCAGGCAATGCTACAGAGGATTTCACAGATTTTTTTGCCATGAAATTAAAGAGAAATACTTGTAATTGTAACAGTTTTGCGGCATTCGTATTTGCAAAACATAAGCAAAAGGTGAACGTCTTCTATGGCTACATAAATATAAAAGGGTGTTAAATTTGTGAAGTACTGATTGAGATTGATTCAGCCAGTGTTTTATAAGCAGAAGCGAGAAGCCCATAGACCGCCTACTTGTGGAAGTGGAAGTGGTCGAGGGTGTTGTGGTCGTCGTAGGAGGAGCTATTCATTTCTCTTCATTATTGGCTAAGTCAATTGCTATCCATAAACATTATCGAATGGACTGACATAATGGCTTGCGTAAAATAAAATAAAAATAAAATGTCTCGATACTTGTACTTGGCGTGGTCGTGGTTCGGATACCGGCGTTGCCGGTTGGAAGGCATCCAAAGGCTGACAAGGAGAACCAGTCGATTTGAGTGGCATCACAACTCATTCTGGAAACAACTCAATCTGAAAAGGTAATAGTTATCTCAAGTGGCACTTCACAATTGAACAGGAAATCATAGCTGAATCTGAATAAAGTAGTTGACAGGCGAAACCTTCGCATGCCAATTATGATCAAAGGCCAGTCACAAAGGGGATATGCCTTCTCTCCTCCTTAATCAGTCTCTTCGGCAGTTCTTCTCTCTATCTCTATGTATCTCGCTCTCTATCTCTTACTTTCTCTCCCTTTCGCCTTTCCTTCATCTCTTCCATCTCCATTTATCACCAATCTCTTTATCAGCATTGCCGCGGGCAAACTCACATTTTAACATCGGGCACTGTCAAATCATGCGAACGTCGCGCATCTTGCACACAAGCTCATCAGGTTCAAATCAAGGGGGTTAGGTGAAAAGCTATTCCTACGCTGCCCATCCTTTCTGCTGTGCCTTACGAGGGCACACCCAGGGAATGAAATGTGTGAGAGGAGGAGGAGAGCGAGAGAGAAAGAGAGAAAACCATCGCTTGAGATGTAGAACAAGGAACGAAGTCAAGTGAGTGAGAGTGACAGCATGGAATTTTGCGAGATTCGTGTAGGCTAGTATTTTAATTGCAAAAAAGTGTGGCAAATGTTTGCATTTCGTGAGGTCTTTAAATCGGCCCCGAGTGGTACTAGAGACCTAATCTTTTTTTATCGACTAATCTCCACTCCGTTTAACATAGCATCAGCAGAGCTGATTATTCTATTCCCTTCATCGCATTCTTTCTCTCTTATTTATACGCTGATGCTCTTCTATCCAGGCAGGAACAAGGTGAAACTTGCTTGAGTTAATGGAACAACGGAATGTATAAAATTTATCCTTTTCCTGCAATCTAGAAATCTTCTTTAATTCCTCTATACTTTAATAACCTGTAATATTATTCGCTTATCGGGCCCCACGTGCATTCCACCAGCACATGGGCCCTATAGGCGAATAAGCCTTTTTTACATGTGAGTAGGTGTTCTCTAAACCTGCTCGCCATCTTCATGGAAGTTCCACTCCCTGCTTCCCTCCCATGGATCAGCTAGAGCCCTCCGCATAGGACGGTCGACACTTATCCGGTTAGACAAAACTCATCATCAGCCTTTCAAAGCGATCATGTCAAAATATTTTATTTTTATTTTAATACCACTTTAAACATAGATATATAAATAACGTAAGTATATCTCAATTCTTCGCACTTTTGTTCCTTCTCTGTTTTCCTGAATCACAAGATAATTTCGTTTCACAACGATATAAAGCAGACATAAGCGCTATAATGAATATATATATATGAAATTCTGTCAAATGGTAGCTAAAATTAGCGAAATGAAATGAAGGAAGTCACTATTTCGCAGTTCTTTCCGTTGCTATTCAATCAATAATATTTTCAGATGGCGGCGCACATGACTCCGAAGAAAAGCGATCCAGATCCGGTAGGGTAGAGGACATTCCAATAGCCGGAGGCAGCGTCGCAACGAGTGCGCAGAGGAGCGATGGTCATGATACCAAAGCCGAGATCTCGCGGAGTCACGCTACCGGCACTGCAAGTCGACTCACAATCAGCATGACTCTTATGGGTATCCAGGAAAGAAGTTTAGGAAGTTTGCAGACTTACTCGTACATGAAACCCCTGGTTGACGGAGCGGGGCAGTTGATGTTGTAGATGCCCGTCGGTGGGTCGTACAGCTGAACGAGAACGACAAGCACAGTCCATTGTCATAGAGAATGAACTATTCGGATAGAGGAAAAGTAATATTTAAAAGAAATATATTCTGGTGTTTCCTTGTTGTAGACCGAAAATGTTATCGGAAGTTTTGATATTAATAAGATACATTACTTACTATATTTATATTACTATGTGTTATTGTTCTTCATTCGTTCAACATTCTGAATAACATATTCAGCCGCGACGCACGTGTAGCCGGGCGCACAAATCTCTTGGATCATAGACACTGGACAAGTGTAGGGTGTTGCTTGATGAAGAAATTAATCCATGATTTATTGTTAGGTGAATATTGAAAGGTACATACATATGTATGTATGTATGTATGTATGTATGTATGTATGTATGTATGTATGTATGTATGTATGTATGTATGTATGTATGTATGTATGTATGTATGTATGTACATATTCCTGCATAAAATTCCTTTTTCCGATTATAGATCCCAGAGGAGTTATTAAATACTGGGTCATATTATTTCCATTACAAAATTGTCTTTCTCCTAAGCTGTGTATTATATTACATCTTTGTTCGCACGTACTCGTTGTGGTGCTTGGGGTGGTGGTCGTCGTGGTGGTGGTCGTTGTGGAGGAAGTGGTGCTGGTTGCTTGATAAATGCTCATTCAGAGATTGTACATAGCAATTGATATACTATCTAATTAACATATAGTTTCTGCCTAATTTGGATACAACGGCGGGGGATGGCACAAAGAACACCGTTGCAATGGAGCATTAAAAGAGCGCTCTCCTTTTAGAGAAAATTTGTTTCCACAAGGTCAGTTGCTAGCAGCTAAAAAGTGAAAAAAGTTGGCCAAACATGACAATCACGCAGTTAGCTCAGTTATCATGCGCCGATTTTCGACCACAAACTTCCAGGGCGGAGAACTGAACTTTCGATCATCTCTGTCAAGCGACGTTGACGGTTGGAAAAAACTTTCCCACTGAGGACGCCTATTTTCGAATATAAAACATTCACATATCTCCTTTTTAAAGCTATTTGAATTGAATTGGCATAGTAACGTACTTGAAGAAGAGGTCATCGGTATTGTGGTTGTTGGAGCTGTAACAAAAAGGATTATCTTGTTTTTTTGACAGTGATAAGGCAGGACGATAAATCGATACTTGTCGTGGTTGGTGTGGTCGTACTCGTTGTGCTGGTGGTGGTTTTGATGCCGGGGCTGCCAGTGGGAAGGCAAGCATTGGCAATGGTGCCATGGAGAGTGACAAGGGCTAGTAGAACCAAACTACCGTAGCACATTCTAGAAATAATATTTATTGCGAATATCACAAATCATAGAAGGCATACCAAATGATGGTCTTTATCTACAAAAAAAAGTTTTGTTGCGAGTGATGGTAAAAGTATCAAAGGCTAATGAGGTGCTAGTCTCACTTTCACTTTCCACCTTTCTCTTTCTCTTACCCTCTCTTCCTTGCTCCCTGTCTCTCTCTCTCTCTCTCTCTCTCTCTCTCTCTTTCTCTCTTTCTATCTGCTCTCTCCTGAACGTCGTCGTATTCCACCATGTCTCGGGTAACCTTCGAATTCTACGCACTATCTCCTTGTTGTAACTTTCAAATCATACGAACATCTCACATGGTTCAACAGACTCTCAGGGGTTGCAAAGGGCGGAGGGGAATTGGAAAAGTAATTTACCGCGACATTTCCATTTTCGCTCTTCCCTCCCCATTCCTCTTCCGAAATGTTTCAATTGCACAGACAGCAAAATCTCATTGGCAAATCATATCGTGGGGGCTATGAATTCAAGTTTTAGCTGATTTTGAAAAATAATTACAAGATCAACGTTCACAATAAAGAAGTTTCTTGAACGTTAACATTCTGATGCCATTTTAAACGAAGCGTGTACTCCTCTTTTAAACATAATACATGCATATAGATATACATATTTCATTGTCCACTGGAGCTGATTAAGGTCGAGTTTATCGGAAAAAGAGGTGGCATTGCCTTCTTCCTACCTACTATTTCAGGTTGTTTAACGGAAGTCTATCATTATCGCCTATTTTGGTCGAACAGGTCTCATATCAATAAAACCATGATACGCACACGTATTCAGTTCAAATTGTCGTACATATATTCCGATAGCTCTGCGCGCCCTCACTCTGTTTTGTCAGGAAACTCAAGCTTGCTTATCATTAGCTTCCTTCGAAGTGGCACCATCGACATAGTTACCTTAATACCACCTTTGTATTCATGTATGCCTTTCACTTTTGGATTTTCACTTATTTCTTTAAAATAATATTTGATCTTTTCCTTATTCACGAAGCATAGTAACATCAGGATTCACAGTGCATCATGAAAGCAGATAAAAGATACAACAATTAAAGACGTGTCGAGCAGAGGTGTAAACGGGCCGAAAATTTTTGGGCCAGCTCGGCCCTTCGGGCCCAAAGTCTCGGCCCGGCCCGGCCGGAAATATCCGGGCCCTGGAATTTTTGGCCGGCATGGCCCGTGAGCCCGTTTGTGCCCGATTTTCAAAAAAATTATCAGAAAAAAAGTCCAACGAGTTACAATGTGTTTTGAAATTCAGAATTTTTCATGCTCGTGTTACGAACATTCATTTTAATGTATAGAAGAAAAACTTTTAGGGGGAAAAATGAACAAATGAAGAAAGTTTTGCACTTATCAATGTTACCAGTCGTCCTGACTGGACGACATTGTGTGCTTATCGGGCCCAATCGGGCCTGCGGGCAGGCCCTACTTTTCTTGGGCCGGCCTGGGGCCTTGGGGAAATTGGGCCGGCCGGCCCGGGCCGGGCCGGCCCATTTACACCTCTGGGGTCGAGTAAACGATATCGAGAGACGGACTGTTCACTATAGAGAGATGTAATAACAATATTTAACAGAGGGGAGAAAGACACAGAAGAAGAGAATGTCCTACAGAGAATGGAATGCGAATAAGGAAGGAAATAGAATTATTTATAGAGAGCAGGTCCAGAGAGAGAGAGAGAGAGAGTGGGAGAGAGAAAGAGAGTGCCCGAGAGAGATAACGAGAGGCAGAGAGAGAGAGAGATAGAGAGAGAGAGAGAAAGATTGTGCCCGAGAGAGATAACGGGAGGCAGAGAGAGAGAGAGAGAGAGAGAGAGAGAGAAAGAGAATGCCCGAGAGAGATAACGAGAGGCAGAGAGAAAGAGAGAGAGAGAAAGAGAGTGCCCGATAGAGATAACGAGAGGCAGAGAGAGAGAGAGAGAGAGAGAGATAGAGAGAGAGAGAGATAGAGAGAGAGAAAGGCCAAGCGAGAAAGAAACAGAGAGCGAGAGAGAGGCCCGGCTCGAAAGAGGCACAGAGAGGCATAGCGAGAGGGATGTAGAGAGAGAGAGAGAGAGAGAGAGAGAGAGAGAGAGAGCGAAAGAAGGCGAGGTTTCCCGGGGCAACGGCGTGAGCGCACTGACCAGCTGGATGCAACGACGGTCAGTGGAATGCCAACTGAGCCTATAGAGAATATATAAATGACTCTCAAGGTGCACTTTTCTTTCAGTCCCTAAATGCACTACTCGAGTAATTCTAGAAATGTGCTTCTTGGATGTCTTTGTTCTAAGTGCACTCTTATTTTCCAATTGAAGTAGTGCGTAAATCGACCGAAACTCTTGTATTTCGTGTGATTTTGTAGTGGCCGGCGATGCTGCAGCCGTCATTTCTACTGTCTCTTCTCGCAGCCTTGCTCTTCTCAAATGCACAACAACAGCTTTCCACCACTTTGCCATTCGTTTCGCCTTCCGACTGCAAGAGGTGAATAAGTCAGAGAAATAGTTTTTATACACTACGATGATCTTAAGTTCAGTAGTAAATGCGGATAAGTCATGATGATAAAATGTGAAATTTTAATAGAAACAGTATTTCCAGCACCGAGTTCTTCGACTCGTCTCGCCTGGCGTGCTCGCCGTGCTCGAATGGCTCGATGGGAGACAGGCGCGGGAGCTGCCGCTGCCCGCCCGGCGCGCGCCTCCTCTCGCTCTCCCCCTCCGGTCTCGCGCCCGTCTGCGAGCCCTGTCCGAATGGTCGGATGGGAAATTTTAAAACTTTTTTTAGGAGCTGACTTTAATCTGCGGCTTTGACAATTATTGTTTGATATTTATGGAGAATTAAAAACAAATACGACTGAAAGCGAGTTTCGTGATCTTTACAGGAACTCGCTCATCGCCAGACGGCCAGTCCTGTCTGGCATGTCCGACCGCCAACTGCTCCTCTCTCTCGTGCGGGACGTCGGCCGTGCTCAGTTATCGTCATCGAAACGGGGAGATTGCAGATGGTAATGCTTGATTTAGTCCTTCCTTCTATCGGGCATTCATAGTTGACTCATCTGAAAGGTGCACGATGTGATTGTTTGAGCCTCTTGCGTGGCGTGCACGAATGGCACGGAGCCTGACGACGCCGGCGAGCAGTGCACCAGATGCGCCGGGAGAGGCTGTCTCTGTGAAAAGGTTAAAATTTTTCACTAACGCTTATTTCACATGGTTTTTTACCTTTTTCCTACATATGTACCCCTTACCATATTTTTTTTAGCACTATTCATTTTATTCTACATTTTATGATTTTCCATCTTCTTTCTTGTCCTCCTTTTAATTTCCTATTTCTCAAGGGCTCCGACACAACTTGCCCAGCAGTTCTGCCTCTCTCATCCGCTCCCTCACTGTCGACAATCTTCTTCACAACAGGTGAACGATTTGTATGTGGGTATTCAAATAATTATTATTCACCTAATTTTTCGGTGATAGCCTTTTGTTAACTGCTTTGTTCGACTCGAGTGAACTTGTGAGACACTAGAAATGTGGAATGAATAAGAATTAGCAGATAATTAGGTTAGTTCATGATCTGACTAGATTGATTGCCAGGCATGCACCGTGACTCGCCTCGCCTTCGCAGCGACTCGCTTTTCGCTACGGCGCGCCGCTGCGAACTCGGCAGCGCCGTCGACTGCCAGGTTGCTAAGAACACCTTATTTAGAACGTTACTTCCTCTAATTAGTTCCATGTTGTAAATACTTAAATTTTGTCTATCTTACACAGCAACTCGACACTTGAAAGTACACATGGTTCATGATCATTTGTGCATGTATAACACAAAATAGCTTGAAGCTGTCGCGATGACTCTCCTTGCAGGCCCTGGCCAACTGGTGCGTCCTACAGAACTATGATCGAGACTTGTACACGGCCTGCTCCATCTTCGAGGCGATCGCGAATCGACCGACCACGAATCAGTGGTGCGGCTCTTCTCGTACTCTCTCGCGACTTAGCATTCTCTCTTTCTTTCTCTGCCTTCTCTAGGGTAGGATAGCGTACAGAATCATGAGCGTGCGTCATGAAATATGGTGTATCGGAGTTGTCGTAGTGATAATCTTGAGAGAGCATGTCATTATGTTGACTTGGCAGGGCGCCCAACATGCCGTGGCTCTTCTACTACTCCATGGACGCCACCTCCGATCTCCGCCGCGCAGGCGTCATCACTCAGGCCTTCATGTTCGACGACGCTCAAAACAGCCGTCTCGACGTCGTTGCGGCGCGGTAAGAGTTCTTTCTTTGCAATAATTATTAGTTATATTTTTACTGTATTTATAATTGAGCAGCAAAAAATTTAAATTAAAGCAGATTTCTATCATTTGAAAATTATGAATGTGCATACAAGTACGTCGATTGAGAGTTTGAAAAAGTACAAGATGGACGGATAAAAAGGTATTGAAGTAAGTCATTGCAATTGGAGCATCAATTTGTTCTATAGCCACACCTCATTAAAAAGTGCCGATCGTTTCGGAATCTGCAACCCTATTCAGTCATAATATAGAATTCACGAAAACTACACAATAGCGCATGTAGAAGACATTAATAAAAATTTAGAGCAGGGCACTTATTTATTTCAAGGTCATGGAAATGAATCATAAAACTAAAATAAGTATAAATAAGGCTTACGGTTCATAGATAAATACGAGTTTTTTCCTACCAAAATATACATATGTAAGTACTAAAATAAACTCTCTGGTCGAACACAGTACTAATTTGGACTATGAATTCAATGACATTGAGATAAAAATAATAATCGAAAGTTTTAAAATGTCTCAATTTACTTAAGGCTGTTGTATTTCCTTAATATATAGATGTTGAATGGAGACTAAAAAGGCGCGTGTGTTAAGCTATCTCCTGAACGGCTCGTTCGACGGCTGGATCGAAGTGTCGGGGGGCGAGCTGCTGCTCTGCCCGTCCAGCACGGCGACCGCCGAGTCCGCCTTCGCATTCGGACGCCGATTTCGGTGGGCCGCTGACTGTCATGAACAGAATGCGCCGCATTTCTCTCATTCTTTGGAAATTGATATTACTTTTTTTATTTTTTAAATTATTTGTTTGGCATAATATTTAAACATATGTATGTATTTTCTTGTCATTCAATTTAAGGCAACAATGCAGCATGTCGCTCGCTAAGCTTCTTCGCTCATCGCACGGGCAGCAGCCACTCTTCTATGATCTCTTTCTACGCTTCCGCAATTCCTCTGGCGGAGTGGAAGTCAGTTTGATAGTCTCAACTTTCACCGTTCTTCACTCAATCACTCTCCCACTCGCTCACCCTATCCCTCTTCTCTCTTTCTCCGTATTTCTAAAAAAAATAAAAAAGTTAATACATAATATTAGAAGACGAAATAAAGAAAGACTTGCAGCTCTATCCGATCCCTGTGGTGAACGAGCTGATCCGCCGTAATGGCGCTTATGTCAATCGCGAGCCTGGCTCTTCCTCGTCATCGTGGCTGCTAACGAGACGGTCACTATAATCATTTAGAATACCAAAAGTATGATATTAACAATCTAAAGTTTCCGCCAATTACGAACTAGCAGAATAGTGCGTGAGAATCTGACTGCTGCAGCTTCTTCCTCGTCGACGCGTACTCCCTTTTCCATTCGGAGAACAACACGTTGACGGGCGCGAGAGTCGCGCGTGATGTCACCTTCAACATTGCCATGATGGTTATTACCTCTGTTTTACTCTTACATTTTGATAGAGAGAAAAGTATTAAGCGATAATTATGCCCATATAGTTTAAAAGAAATAATAAACGAAAAAACGGCAGGTTGAAACTCGAAATAGATGCAAAAACGAATGCTTATTATCTCAAAAGGAATCTCGCGATGGCCTGATCTACCCGCCGTATGCGCGAATCGCCTATGAAGAGCTGCAAGGCAACATTACGACGCAGGAGGTGTTTCTTTTATAACCGTAATTCGAAACGCGAAAAGAATGTTAAGTATTTTTAATCTTAAAAAAACTTTTTCAAAAATGATCATAAGATGAGAGGAAATGATGATGATGTAGCAACTCTTCAACATTTAGATTCCTCTGACGTTCACAGTTCGCTACAGCATTGATCCAACACGTCATGACAAGGCACTCATTTTTATCCTTTTACTTATTTATTTTTAGGGGGCATACGCTTATTCCTGTGAAACTTAGCAGACCCTTTTAAAGGAGGATCATCGAAAAATTATGCGATTTCTTATTCTATGTTATTATAATGTACCCATGAGAGAATTCTTTTCTGGCAGGACCTCGAGATCGCCATGGCCGTTCTCGCTTCAGTGACCGTGCTATGGGCGGCGCTTCGAGCTTATAGGTGTTATTTCTATTTTTATTTTTTAGAATTCTAAACTATTTTTTTAATAATGCAATATACACACATGTATTCTCCAAGATTTGTAGATGACGTATATTGTCTTAATCTCCAACTTATTTTGAGCTGGGGACGCCGTGCAGGCAAGCAGCTCGTCGATGCGGCGACGCTCGTTCAATTCTTGCTGTTCGAATGCGCGGTGCTTGGTAGATGTTTCCGATTCATTCTAATACATGTTATCGATGTATAATATCTTCATTGATCGGTATGCTTTAATCTTCCTGCCTTAGGCGACGTGTTCCTCTTTGTGGTCACGGTCACCGTGTGCTGGCTGCTCTTCGCCTACAAGGCGCAGTCGTACATCTTCTACAATCAGCTGACCGATAGCCAAGTCAGCCGCCAAATCTCTCTTCCTTCAAAAATAAAACTTTTGTCCCTAATTGTTGGTTGTATTTTCTTATGTAAACTTCATTAAACAAAGTTTCGTATTACTTGTACATCTCGAATTCTGAAAGTGGGGCCTTCTATTGTCTGGGAATCAGGAAACGACTCTGCTTGCGTACCTGATTGCTGCGACTGCTCTGAAGGTGGCCGCTCTGCTCCATCGTTACCTCATGCTCATGTTCACCGAGACATTCTTCATCGACTGGGAGCGGCCAAAGGCTAGCACTTATCAAGCGCACCTATAAATACTTCGTTTTTCATAGGTTATTTTGTACAAATTTCTCAAAATCTTAAAATGGCAAAACAAAAAGATCTTTTTGAATTCGCCAAGATTACTATTTCAGACTGCGCCAAGAACGGACATTCCACGGCCGCCGACGCACGACCAAAATGCAGACGAGGGCATCAAGGAGCAGCCTGTCGTCATCTGGTACAGCATTCAAAAAATTATTAACTTAAAACACAATTTAAAAAAGTAATTATTTCAGCGTAGCTTCACAAGAACATTTTAAATGTCAAGTAATAATGCTATGGTCAAACTGGGCAGTGACAACAACAAACATGTTCAAGTAATCATTGTTTTCTTTCTCTCACGGCGCACTTACCTCGTTGCGAACGAATGGAATGAGCTGCAAAGCTACAGGAAGACGAGTCTCGCTGTCCAGGTATTCAGAACTTACGCTTTTGTTATACATACATATGTGTATGTTTAAATGTGGGTTTATGTCATTAAAAGATACATATACATGTATTAACTTTCTTCAGCTGCTCCTGATGCTCTTCCTCCTCGACTGGGTCGGCTGTCGACACTGGGCGATCTGGCAGCCTCATTTTAGCACACGTTAGAGAATTATAATTTAGATTGAATTTATATTATATTTAATGAATTTTAAATTAGGCTGAAATGAAAGGGAATTGTCGACCTTATATTTGGAGGCCTGATGAGGATGCCTGAAAGAAAAGCATAAAAACTTATTACAGACGAACCACCTCTTTCCGTTCTCTCTTCCGTTGTTTCCAGAATGGCTGTTAGTCTTTCCTTAGCTCTACTTTTTGCTAGCGCTCAGTATTCTCGTTCCTTTGTATCCTTTTTATTTTAAATTATTTTAATTTTCACTTCTTATCCGTACTCTTGCCCTCCCATTCTTTTTCTCTTTTCTTTTTTCTATTTCTCGCAGACTTCCTCACTATCTTTCTCCGCAGGTCTCTCTCTTCCTCTACATCTTCATCGGCTTCTGCCAATGGATCCTGAATGTCTTCATAGTCGAGCGCATTCTTCTCGATCCCTTTCATAACTTTATCGATCTGTGTTCGATAGCAAACATTAGGTCTGTTTCATTTCATAACTTTACTTCTCTTTCGTTCCCTCTCCCTTGCTCTCTTTTCTGTTTCTCTCTCCTACTCTTTCTCTCTATCTCTCTCTTATTCCAGTGTGTTTTCTCTCACTCACCCTCTCTCCGGCTTCTATATCCACGGTCGCTCTGTGCACGGCTGGGCAGACACGGGAATGTCGGAGATGAACGAATTTCTGCAGCGAGAGAGGGTGTTTTATCTTTCTAGTTATCTACATAATAATATTTATTTATTGAAAAACTAGTGATATTTTTACGTGATCATAAATATAGGACTGCCTGGTGGGGATGCGCGGGCTTGAAACGAACTCGGAGTTGCAGACGTACCAAGTTGCGTTGCCGGTGGCATTCCGAAAAAGGTTTCCAGCTAGCTTTTTTCCTCTAAATTTTACTCAACCCATAACCTTTTTTCAACTTTGCAAAGGCTTCAAAGAGAAATATGTATGCTTTAAAAATCTTTTCAATTCGTAGATACGACGAGCTGATCAAGCAGCGCTACACGGACGCCGCGGCGGCCGCTCGCGACGAGAACATTGATCTGACAACGGCGCAGGTTTCGATATCTTGTGAACCTAATTAGTTTTCTTGTAGTTTTACTAACTTTATTTGTCTGAAAGATTTTAAAATAAAATAGAAATCAGATAGAATCTTGTTCGAAATTTGATAGTGCTACTCGTTGGTTAACAAGTTTTTGATTTATAAAATAGGCCTTCTTCGCCAGATCTCGTCGACAGCGAAGGCGCACGCGTCCATGAACAAGTTTCTGCAGGAGGTCGTCGAGCACGCCGCGCCCGATTGTGACTACACTTTACGGTCTTTTATTGCTTCTAATCTACAGATTCCCAGATACTGTACCTTAACCTAAATCACATACAAACATGTGTATGTCTGCGTATTCCTGAAAATTTATCGACTATTTTTTTTAATGGATTCTTGTTTTTTTTTCAGAGAGCGAACGGCGCTGGAGACTCTGCTCGACATTGAACTAAGCGACACCAGCACCGTCGGCGTTTTCACGAGGCATCACTCTCCTCTCTCTTTTGCATTCTTCCCTCGCCTCTCTCTCTCCCTTTATCTCTTTCTGTCTACAACTCTCTCTCCTCTCTAAGTTTCTCTCTCTCTCTTTCTATAACCATCACTCTCTCTCTTTCCAGAGATCATTCCGAGTCTGCCTTCTCCTTGTGTTTCTCCTATGGCAACGAGTGGTCGATGCTCTCCTTCGAGACTGCTCTCTTCTCTCTCTGCTTCGCACTCTCCGAATCTTCAGTCCTGGCTGCTGGTTTGCAAGCGATATATTAATTTCATAAAATAATAATTAAAATAATGTAAGACAAAATGCTGTTAGAATTATTTCAAAAAGAATGACAGTAAAAGTGGAAACAGCTTTAATGAAACAAGGTAATATAAAATAATAATAAAATTAATAAACCAATACTTCAGGAATAACATTCCTGTCAGCTGCGCTACTTCGATTGATCTCTTCGCTCCTCTTCACAAACCACCTCGTCAAGAGTAGCCTTGTAGATCATCGATTTCTCATTTAACCATTTTAAACCAAAACCCATTACCCAAAATGATTCTTTAAAAAAATAATATTGCAAACTTGTTTACTGCCAAGTGCATTTATTGGTATGTCCTTCTTTCAATACCTTACTTATTGATGCCAAAAAAGGAACAAAGTGTTAATAGAATATTTTCTTTGTTTTACTAATGTCACTTCCTTCTCTCTTTCTTGTACCAATCCGAGCTGTTTGCCGGTTCTCCACGGCAACATTATTCTGACTGGTTTGAGAGAGTCGCGAAGTAAATGTCTTACTGAATTTGCACCTGTTTCACACTTCATTTTACACATACAGCTTCAGTAAATAACTTCAACCATATCTTCTTATCAGACGCGCTTCATCACTCCTCTTCCCTTTCTCAAAGATGTACTCATTTTGCCTACTCCTCTCGGCATGAGTAATTGTCGCATCTTTGTTCATCACTTGTGAGCTCTGTTACTGTTGAGTGCAAGGTGTTCATCACGTCACTGTGCTGCATACTATTAGAGAGGTACTCTGTATAACAACGATAAACAAAATGAAGCAGCGGTAAACTCTTTTTGCGTACGACATTATATGAAGCATGAACGTCGAAAATGCAAATTGACGAGGAATTCGCATTTGAAATCCTAACACAGGAGAATTAATTAGATAACTGGACTATCTCGAGATTCAAAAGCTAGATTCCCGAGACTGATATTCAATAATTTTTTAAAGTTTTTGTATAATATATATGAATCAATGTTGTCCATCATCATTCGCTGAACAGAACTGGATGAAGGAGTGGAAATCGAATGATCGCTTCCCCAACAGCTTCTGTCGCTGTCTCCCAGCGATTAGATCAAAGCAAGCCGCTTGAGCAGCTTCTTCCAGAGTTGGCAACGCGCCCGCTACGAGACCCTAGCAATCAAATTAATAGCGACTATTAAAATAAATGAACAAGATGCTATTGTGATTTTTAATACCTAATTTTTTATTGCTTGCTAGCAAAATATCTAAGCCACAAATAGAACTCGAAATGTATTGATAATTGTTTAATGCATGTCTTACGTTTAGCGGTAATGCCAAGTTTTAGAGAAATAATTCTAATGTAATGTCGCGGAAAAAAGAGAATGAATGAAAGTTCTACCGCGTAGACGGCGCCCTCGAAGCGCACGACGACGCGTCCCTGTTGAGAAGACGCGACGCTGCAGTTCGCTATCATTGGGAGTCTGAACTTGCAGCCCAGCTTGTCCTCCTCCCTCTCCTTCATCTTAGCTGTTTTCAAGATTGTCTGCTTTCCGCTTTCAACGACGAACAGAAGTGATCGGATGACTGTGGAGTCTTGCTGATGGCGGCCGGCCCGGACAGCACCGCCGAAGACTTGGACCGGCTCGAAGAGCAGCGCTGGTTGCTGCAGTGACCAGTTACCGCATCCTTGGGGTCGGAGGTGAGAGCCAACCCACTTGGTCCTCCATTCGCCTTCCATCCATTCATAGCAAAAGTTCGGAGAGTAGTCGAAATAAGCGCGTCGTCCGAGAATCTCGCGAATCCGTCCCACGTCAGAGGGTCTAGCGGGGTCATGAAATAATAACAACCAAAAGCACTTCGTTTGAACACTCTGAGACTAGGAAAGTCCGGGTTGATGCTGTCGTCATCGGGCAGAAGACGTCTCGAGGCCGCAGGGAAGTCGGCACAGTGCGCGTTGATCTGCTGAGGGTGGCGCCAGAGGATCACGTGCTCGGAGACGGCGAGAATCTTCGGCGCCAGCTTTAAGTATATATCGTCAACTTGAAAGTGGCCGATCGGAGCCAGAGCACGCACTGCCATGGCTTGAGTAGGCAGCTGAAACCGTTCAAACGCATTCATACACTGCACTTTCAGTAGGACATAATAGAAATGTAGGCTCATGGACAAGTTTGTAGAACATGTCTTTTTTTAAAATATTATATCAACAGTCGTTGCAACATCCGAAAATAAACAACTGTAATGCTTAAATTATCGCGCAAATTAAAAGAATTTAAAAAAAAACTTGCAAATGTTTGAAAAGAGTAATGCGAAACGAGAAATGCGAGAGATATTCAAGTAAAGAATAAACAAGTCGTTTAGGTCGCTCAATGTCCAAAATGAACTGCAATAGAAATTGAGAATTTGAGAGAGCACAAGATTGACCGATAATAAGGTGCAAATGGAAGCAAATGATTGAAAGCCACTGCAACTTGGGCATCGCCTAGTTCTCTTGCCATTTCTCTTTAAAACCTGCTAATCATCGCGGCATCTGTAACCCAATTTCGCCATAATCTAATTCATTGTATAATATATATATATTGTATATTATGCCTAGTGTCTTTCTTGTGTTTCATTATGCAATTGCCGTCATTATCCCCAGTCAGTGTGAGTTGTCTCCCGCCTAGCGATCGGTCGAGTTTTATTTCCCTCCCTCCAAGCAAGCGGAAGGTAAATCTTAATAACCCTAACCCCACCCCTCTCCTCGTCTCCTGCATTCCAAACGACAGAAGAAGAAGAGTTGTGCTTCTACGCGTGATGTGCTGCGTGTCCTGTGCCTGAACTGTCCTGGATACTAGTTGCCAGTATGTAAATGAGACCTTTGGGATGACGCGCCTGACAGGCTGAGGATCCTGCTCGACAAAGGCAAGGAAGAAGCAACCTTCCGCAGAGATCATCTCTTCTTCCTGGGCCCACTTCTCTATGTTCTTCTTGCTCTGTTGCTCTTCATCTCTCTTCCTCTCTCCCTCTCTTTGTCTCCTTCTCTTTCTCTCTCTCTCTCTCTCTCTCTCTCTCGCTTCACTGCCTCTCACGTCATGTTTGGCAGTTTCCCATACAATGCCAGCCTTGTCAGCCGGTCACCTCCAATCCGAGCCGGTTGCCGCTTCTCCTCTGCAACATTATTCTGACTGGTTTGAGAGAGTCAAGGAGTAAGTTTTGTGAGGGAGCAGCTGACCAGACATTGCTCCAGGCATACGTTCATCCGATTGAAACTGTTGCTTTTCTCGTTATAGAGATGTTTACTTTCTTTCTCTTGTAGATACGTTTATGATGAACAAACAGTAAAAAAAGTAATGTTTTCTTCCTCACTTAAATTTTCACACCTAGATACATATATACATATACATAGAATCTATGCAAGAGCTCTCACGACAAACCACGGTTCCGTGTCATCGTAATGTTTTCGAGTCTTACTCCTATTCTGAGTTCTTCCTCCCCTTGTCCATCTCCCTTTCACTCTCTCTTTCTCTCTCTCTTCCGATCCTGCCCTCTTCCTCTCTCACATCTCTCTTTTACTATATCCCACTCTCTCCCCTCTGTCTCTGTCTCTCTCTCTCTTTCTCTCTGTCATACTCTCTCCTCCCCCCTCCTCGAGTGCCCTCCAGGGTGTCGTCGTCCTAAACTCGGCGTCGGAAATTGAGAGAGAAGCACATGAAATTGAGAGAGAAGCACACTGTCGCGCTTGACCCGAGGATGCCCACACTTCTTGAAGTGAGCCGGAGTACTAGACACAATGAGGCGATTCT
>CALZFC010000018.1:2020000-2112500 GCA_945643635.1 Allodiplogaster sudhausi | reverse complement strand
TCTCTCTCTCTCCTCTCCGACTCCACCGAATCCGGCTCAGCCTGACGTGCGGGCTTTCCACCGAAGCCCGCCCTTTACCCGTGCCTGACTTGGGCAAAGACGCCGGAGGCCTACTTTCCTACCTGTCTTCTGTGTTGTTTTAACCTCGAGCTCCGAGCGGAGCATCCGTCGCCGCTCTTGTTTTATGCATTCAAATGAAAAGAGCGGACGACCACGGCTTACGGAATCGGGAGAGAGGGCCTGCGGCGATTTATCCTCCGGTTAAGCTCGTAGCGTGCAAACCATTATCCCTTTAAGCGCGTCACCCCCCCCCCCCCCCCACCTCAGTTTTCCTCTACCAGTCTCATGGTCAGCTCCATAACAAGCTCTGCTTCTGCCAATCTCTCCTTCTCTCTCTCGATCGCTATCGCGCTCTCTCTCTCTGCTTTCACTTTTGTCCCAACTCGACCACCATGACTGGACGGAATGCCGTTTCACTTTCATCGAGACCTTTTATTCTCGATCCTACTTTTATCCAACAACTTACAATTAGTCTTATTCATGCATATGTTTATTGTTAGAGCTTTTTTTTTTGAAAATATATTCCAATTCAATGAGAAGCCCCAATATGAAGGAGAGCATCAAATTTGTAGTGTTATGGTATTAAGTGATACGTTTGTAGTTTTATCTTTTTTTCAAAATACACTTTGAACCTGCATTAATGAATTGAACCTGTTTTTCTATCTTTATTTTAGAACTTTATTTTAGAATACTGGATTGAGCATGAGCTGTTTCAAAATGGATACTCGAGACTGTATTATCGGACTATTTCAGACAGTCCGATAATATAATATCGAGAATCTAACAATCCATTTCCGTGCCATCGTTTCGTTACTTTTTCTCTTTCCTCTGCAGCTGAACACAGTTAACGAACACAGCCTCAAACACTAATCACCTTGCGTGCTTGAGAAAGTGATGTTAGCAGCCAACTCTCGCCTTGAGTGTTTCCCCGAGGGGGTCTATCCGAAGAGAGAGAGAAAGAGATTGAGAGAGATCGAGGGAAAGAGAAAGAGTATGATAGAGAGTGAAGAAGGGGAAAATACTTTAAGAGAATGAAGCAGTTAACAGGAGTGAGACCATCGAAAAAAAAGTGTTTGTTTGGTGCCGACAGAAGGGGAATCTTCTCTATCACTGAATCTATCACTCGTTCTGTTTTCAAGCTCTTGCTATCTCTCTCTCTATCTCTCTCTCTATCTCTATCTCTCTCTATCTCTCTTTCTGTCTCGCTCTCTTCTCCTCTCCCTCTCGCTCCCTCCCAACCCATTGTACCCATTCTCTTTGATGTTTTCTCGCTGAGTAGCTGGAATTCCAGTGAAACTGCCCTGGGTGGCAAGAGTAGCTTGTGTGGCCGGTTGTGTGGTGTAAGCGCATTTGATGAGCAGAGAGTGAGGAAGTGTCGTGGCGGTAGTCAGAGGGGTCACGAGGATGATCAACTGTGAAACCCCAGAGGGGTCACGAGGATGATCAACTGAGAAACCCCAGAGGGGTCACGAGGATGATCAACTGAGAAACCCCAGAGGGGTCTAACAAAGAGGTGAGTAATCGAGAAAGACGAGCAAGCTACAGATGGAGGAACTAGTACAAATTCCTTTGATTCATTTGGGGTGACAATGAATCGAAGCGTTTATTAATCAATTCAGAAAAATGTGCGACACTACAAATAACTTTCAATCATTTGTTGTGATATTTGTTTTTCCCATATATGATTCCTAGCTCTTCTGCCTCATATTCCTATCATACTGACGCATTTCCAATTTAAGATCTTTATGGTAGCGTAATTTACATAACAGAATATTCTACTTTTATCCGACCGAAGTTTTCATGATCGCTAAGATATTAAAGGAGGACGATCACCGAAAAATTATTGTAATATTGGAATGATAAAATGAAGGGCAGGATAGTTGGGAAACGCTTTTTCTTTTCTTAATTGAAGCCTGTTTTAATTGGCATGCGTTCCTCACCGACTCATATGTTTGTACATACATACATATGAAATAGGCAAACTGCACAGTAGAATGCATATTTGTATGTAAATTATTAGTTTTACACTGAAGGCATATTGATTATCTTCTCTCTTCTCCTATTAATGTCCTCTCTTCATTATTCTGCTAGGCCGTTCACGTGTGTCTGGTAGCTCTGAAGAAAGTATTATATAGGTGAAGTACCCTGGGCAAGTGAATGAGATGAACATGTATGCTCCTCTTCCCGCGTCCGAAGGGAGGGGGAGAGTGGGAGAGGGAGAAAGATAGAGCGAGGGCGAGAGAGAGAGATAAAGAGCGTGATTAAGAAAGAAAAAGAGTGAGAGAGCAGAAGGACAAGAAATACTAAGAATAGGAGCAAGAGAGACAGAGAATTGAGAAAGAGTGTGCGGTAGAGAACAAGGACCATGATCTTTGGTCCAATGATTTTTGGTCCAATGATCTTTGGTCCAAATTTTCAGTGATCTTTGTTCCAATGATTTTTGGTCCAATGGCAAATCTCTGAATGATTTTTGGTCCAATAATTTTCATTAAAAATGATGTTTGGTCCAATGTTCTAATTCTTTATTTTTAGAGCTAAAATCGACTGCGATGGGCCTCACTGTCATTATTTATTGAGAATGCAGAGAAAAAGAGAGATAGAACACTAATTGATCGTTATTAATTATTAATGTGAATCAATAAGGATGAATAACTTGTTAATATTCTTTTTCGTTTGTATTAATAGAGAGGGGAAGGCTAACTATTAATGTGAATAATGCTATTTCAATCATTATTGTCAAGGCTTTGGCAACAATAGGCTGGTCCCCTCTTCTCTCTATGAACACACATGATGAATATTAACTGGTTATGCATTATCATTCACATTAATAGTTAGCCCTCCCCTCTCTATTAATACACATAAAGAAGAATATTAACAAGTTATTCATCCTTATTGATTCACATTCATAATTAATAACAACTAATTAGTGTTTCTATCTCTTTGTGTCTTTGCATCCTCAATAAATAAATGACAGTCTGGCCCATTGCAGTAGATTTTAGCTCTAAAAATAAAGAATTAGAACGTTGGACCAAACATCATTTTTTATGAAAACTATTGGACCAAAAATCATTAAGAGATTTGCCATTGGACCAAAAATCATTGGACCAAAGATCACTGAAAATTTGGACCAAAGATCATTGGACCAAAAATCATTGGACCAAAGATCAGGACACCCAATATCACGTTTTGGCGGGAAATTGAAAGAAGTGGAAGTGGCCGATTTATTGATATATCATTCCCTTATCGATCTTTAGATTCCGCTGAGTCGTAATATTGTTGCTATCGGGTCAGTCAAATATTTTTACTTATTTTCTACAGATTTGATAGGGAATTTATTGCATGTTAATCAGCGTCCGCTGACCTAATCAAATCCTTCCAGCCTCATGTGCAATACAACTTTCTCTGTCTTTCTCCATCATTTGGCGGCCATTTTCTTGTCTTGCCTCTCACAAGGGAAGCCTCTTTCCATAACCCAGCCAATCGCAATCTGAGTAATTTTCCTATGTAGTACTCCTCGAAAAATGAGTCCTAACCTGTTTTAAAACTGCGCTCGTCGCATTTGCGATTTTATATGAATTTTGTAAAAATGAATAAAATTTACATTTGAAATGCTCATCCTTGATCAGCCGTTTACTTTGGCCTTGAAAAAGGGCCAGCGAGGCGCAGTGGGTTACGATTCTGACTTCAATTTTCGAGGTCAAGGGTTCGATTCCCTTCGGTTGCAAAGTTTTTGCTGCTTTTGTTTTGTTAAAAGTAAAAACAAAGGGCATACTTAAGTGCATTTTAAAATGTTTTGAGTGCATGTAAAACAAATTTTATGATAATTTTGTGGTATTCTCTATTAAAAAAATTGGCAACATGTTCACTTTATCATGAATTGCGACCCGAAAGTGGTCTTACGACTGCTGGTGGACAAATATGGCTTCCCTTGTCAGTGGATGCTCTTCCATTTGCCATTGCTGGCCTGTTCATTTTTGGTAGCAAAGAGTAATCAGCGGCAAGTTTGCGGAGGGTCAAAGTGCTGACAAGGGAGGAACAGAGGAAAAGGAATGGCACGAGAGAGAGAGAGAGAGGAGAGAGAGAGAGAGAGAGAGAGGGAGAGGATGGGGTCGGTAGAGTTCATCATGGAAGATGATGATACAACTCTGTTTTCATCGCTCCATTATTATTTTTTCCTTGCTGCTGGTATTTTATCTTCTTTTTTTTTGCAAGGAGAGTTTAGTCGATCTAGGATTGGTGTTTACTAGGCGATTTTCATTGTGAATTTCTCCAGAAAGGAAATATTATCGATGATACCTTCCTTGACTCATCTCTTCCACTTTCATCAGGTTTACTGCAAAACTCTTCGCACCCCCCCCCCCCCCTTCCGGTTCCTAATGGACAGCCACAGGACTGCCTTGGGCTTGCATAGCTGAATAGGAAAGTGTGGAGAAGCAGAGGGAGACGGAAGAAATAGAGGGAAGAAGCAGTGAAATCAAAAGAAATGTTCGATTGTGCAAGGAGAGCTTCCCACGACTGTGAAAAGAATCAGTATATATTACATACAACACTCTTTGAATAAAAGAAGAAAAATGGCTTAAAAACTTGTGGAATGCAAATAAGAAGTCAGAGAGAAAAAGAGGAAAGAGGGAGAGAGAGAGAGAGAGAAAAAGCTGAACTCTTGTGAAGATGAGCATAGACAGAGAGGGAGAACCCCGGAAATTCTGCTGAAGGAAATTGCCATGCAAAGCGGTCCTCTTAGAGAAAGCCAACTTATCGATAAGCTAAACAGTACTCACACAAATATACGGCAGTTTGCAGAGGGCGCGAAGAGAGCTCATTTACTTTCTCCCGCTTCAACCTTTACCGCTGATTGTGAGCACACTTTCACAATCGCTTCTTTCACTCTCCGTTTCTCTTGTTCTCTCTCTCTCTCTCGCTCCTTTTCTCTAATACGCTCTCTCTCTCTCTTTCTCTTGTGCTTTGTTTATCTCTTTATCTTTTCACTCCTCACTCATCAGTTATACCTTACTCCGATTGCTCTCTCTCACTGTTTCACTCCCTCTCTCCTTACAATTCGAAGAATCTTGGTTCGGAAGCCGCAGAGTTCCATGGTAGCCACTTTGCCTGTCAAGAGACAACAACTACAGATGTTATTGTCCACGATAGAGAGAATTCATAACCTAGCGGTAGAAGTTTAGTAGTAATGTTAGGTAAAGTGAGAAAGTTTGTGTTTTGCTCTACTTTCCGGCTCTTTTGATGTGAAGATTGGAGCCAATCTATAGTCTTGTTCTATTCATCACATTCTTCTTCATTTTAACATTTCGCTCATGTGGAGGACATATATGTATGTAAATACGCAGAGTGGCTTCATCTTACTTATTCATTTTGTTCTATCTTCGAGAAGGAGACGATACAAAACATTCAACACGCTCATGAAGAGTTGTCAAACATGAAACAGAGCTGAAATGAGCTGAGTTTATAGCACTGCGAGAAACGTAAATTTATGACAAGGAGCTATTCCCCGGGAAGACTTGGTAAAACATAGCAAAAGATTTAATATCTGATTGAAAAACAATGTGATACTACATACATTGATATATTGATCTCCATTGGAGAATACACAATGATATTTGCAAGGGGAAAGCACAAAACTTGTGAAGGGCTTGTTTGGGGCCTCTGACCATGAGATGAATGAGCAAGGTCCTAATGCATGTATGTATGTACATAGAGATTTTGTCTTTCAATTATTGCTGTCTGCCGACGGGTCTCATTCTACTTTCTCTCTCTATCTCGCTTTCTCTCTCTCTCTGATTTTCTGTTTCTTTCTCACGTTCTCTCTTTCTCTTTCTCTCTCTCTTCCCCCTTCTACCTTAGTTATCAGCCATCTCCATCCACATCGACTGCCTATCGTGCCACTTCATCTCTCCCGCCAAGTCATGACTCGACGAGTGCAGCGGGCAAGACTGCCATTACCTGTGCCGTTGTTTTAGTCTCTCTCCTCTTTCACCCTCTTTCTCTTTCTTTCCTTCTCTAACACTCTCATCCGTTCTCTCGCTCTCTTCTCTCACACTTTCTGCTTCTCTCCCTCTCTCTCTTCCTTCATGTTTTTCTCTCTACTCCTTTTTCTCCTCTCTCGCTCTTTCCTTCACATTCCCTCTCTTCTCTCTCTCTCTAACCCCGCGAGCGTTCATCATTCATGCCTTCCGCAACAAATAGGTATGCTTTTAGCGCGCGGGCAGCTTCGAACGAACGGCCTTCCATTTTCTGTGTGCCATGCCATGTGTGCCCGTTTGCCCATATTCAGAGAGAGAGAGAGAGAGAGAGAGAGAGAGAGGGAGAGAGAGAGGGACATTGAGAGATTAAGAGAGAGAGGGGCCGATAATAAAGAGAAAGCGAAAGAGGGAACAGCGAAAGAAAGAGAGCTCTTATGAAGTACAAATGAAAATGTATGTGGAGGAGTGCTTTCACTCTTTGCCCCCGTGCAACAAGCTGCTGACCTTGCCTTGGCTTCTCGGGCCTCTCTCATGATCTCCCACTCTCTCTCTCTCTCTCTGCCTCTCTCTTTCTCTCACCCCCCCCCCTCCCCCAAATAGTCCTCCTTTTGTGTGGAGCTTCTCTCTGATTATAACCAATTTTCCGCGCAGGACCCATGCAAGCGCGGGCTAGTACAATGTAGCCGCGTGTTTTGTGTGTGTGCCCACTCTGGTCATGGTGAGCAGCAACAGCCAAAATATTTTGGCCCATTGCCAAGAGAAGTGGATGACGCCCTTCAATTCTTTTGTGTGTGACATCAAAAACATACATATTTCTGCTGTTTCTACTTCGCTTTTAGCCACGCTTAATAATAGAGCGAGAGCTTCATCCCAAATAAATTCAATTGGGTCACCTTAATCAGTTTCGAAAGCGTATTTCATGCTTATCATCAGTCGCTTGCTCTCTCTCTCTCTCACTAATTCTCACTCTGCTTCTCTCTCTCTCTCTCTCGATACTACCTCCTTGTTGCTTTCATACTCCTTATCTCGCAATATCGGAAGAAAACACAGACCTTGAAACAGCTTTTGTATCTGCGCCTCTCTCGTTCCCTCTGTCTCTCGCTTGCTATCTCAATTCCTATCATGATTAGAAACTGGCGTCTTCCGAATTGTCACATCTCCACAATTGTCTCTTATAATTTGAGTCAAGCATCTTGGCTAACCGTGTTACATGCTTGACCACGCAGCCGCCTCACCTCAGGGCAATCTCCTGAAAAGGCGAGAAGTGGGTGGAGGGAGAGAGAGAGAGAGATAGAGAGAGAGATAGAGAGAGAGACAGAGAGAGAAAGCAGGTAACAAGAGCAGGCAGTGAGGAGAAAACGTTGAGAGCATCGTGAGAGCGCAGAGAAAAGAAGAAGACCCGAACTCCTCTTTTCAGACTCGATCGCGTAATAGAGAAAGAAGATCGTGCGGGCGATGAAATTGCGCAGTAATGAGCCAAAGAGGGTGAAAGAGACGTGAGAAAACGAGAAAGAGAGAGAGTAGGAAGAGAGAAAGAGAGAGTAGGAAGAGAGAAAGAGAGAGTAGGAAGAGAGAGAGAGAGAATGAATGAGAAAGTGAGAGAGAAAGGACAAAAGAGGGAAATAGAGATGGAGAGAAATTGCACCGGGAAAACATCGTAGATCTTACAGAAAAAGTTCAACCCCAATTCATGCCTGCGAATATTTTTGACGCTTCGTGTGAGAAGACCTTTGAACAGCAAGTAGAATATCGCAGATGGAAATTGGCCCATGATCACTTTCTTGCTGCCATTTCCTTCTCTTTCTCATCTTCTCCCTCTTTCTCATCTCTTTGTAGTATCTGTCCATGTCTCTCTTTGCTTACTTGATGACAGTTCCAAACCGTTTAAATTTTAAAAGGGAAGCGGGAAAATAAAGAGGACGAGAGAAGAGAGACGAGAGAGGAGAGAATCAGAGAGCGAGAGAAATGAAAAGGGAAAGGAAATGAAAAAGAGGGCCATGATCATCGCCGGTTCAGTCCTTCACTTTCACTTGTCCGAGATATCTCCTCTCCTCTCTTTTCTGTTCTCGCTTATCCCCATGATTTCTCGGTTTCCTTTCACTTTTGCAGCCTCGGAATTGCTCAAAAGCAGAAAAAAACGGTCTGCGTTCCTTCACTTTTTCACTTCTCATCCGGCCAATCGAAAGAGCAAACAAAGAGCGAGAAAAAAAATTTCTGAAATGGTGCAGTAAACCTTATCAGAATGCTTATCGGTTTAGACTTCTTTGGCGTTTTCCATAGTATTTTTTAATATCATGTTATAGTGTGCATTTTTATTATTTCCTCATTTTTCGTTAGATTTTTGAAAGCAATTTTTGATTGTTTAAAAAAATATTTTGTATTTTCAGTTCTAATCGTTCTCTCTCTCTCTCCCTTTCTCTTTATTGTTCCTTCATCTTCGACCCGCTTACACACTCGACGTGTGCCTTATGTCCTGCCGCCACCTCCGTATTGCCTGAGATTATCTGGAACTCCGGAATGAAGTCACTGTGTGTACTGATCTTTCCGTCACTCTGCTCTATCTTTCTCTCGCTCAATTTCCCTCTCTCTCACTCTCTCTTTCTCTCTCTCCCTCTCTCCCTCTGTTTCCGTCTCGTTTCTCCCTCCCTCTCTTTTCTCTCTTTCTCTCGCTCAATTACTCTCTTTCTCTAATTTCTCTTTCTCGATCTCTGTTTCTGTCTCTTTCTCTCTCTTTCTCTTTCTCTCTCTCTCTCCCTCTGTCTCGCCTACTTACTTCATAGTCACACCTAGCGTGTGCACAGAGGGTCAGAGAGCGTTCTCTGCCTCAAGGTGTCCCTCCGCCATTCCCCCTTCTTCCTATCATAAACTCTCCCTTTCCTCTTCTACTATCAACCACCTGCCTAGAATAGAAATGGCCATATCAATAGCAGATTCGCTTCGATCGTGCGCTTTAATTCACTTTGGAAACACATTTTCCTACATATTTTGTTGCTGTACGAACATATTCTTGAATTTAATGCACACGCATCGAAATTTGTAATTTTCATATTTATCGAATTCTATATAATTAACACCTTACTTATTGCCTAATATAATAACCCTGTCACAAAATGCAAATGTAATAAAATTCTGATAAAAATTGCATAAAAATATCTTTGCAACTGGGTAATCCACCTAACCATTCTTTTCAGTGCTAAACCAGCCAGCGCTATTGCATTCCATTACATTACCAGAGTGCTGGGCGTGAACGTGTCTTTAGCCTTGAGGGTAGTTAGGGGTGCTTGTATCTTCAGACCCAACATGAGCCTGGCCCGACTGCCATTCGACTGCCAAAACACGGACCCGCAAGGTTGATCTCACGCTCATTCTCCTGAATACATCGTGACCCTGTCAACAAAGTTAGGAGAGCGACAATGCCAGGGCAGAACGATTAGTTCTTCCGCCCTTTTGGTCCTGGTCTGTTCATTCTCCTGCAGACAGATCTCAATCGGAAGGCGCGGCCATTGTATGGATGGATTGAATGAAAGGGAGAAAGAGAGAGAGGAGGTGAAAGATAGAGGAAGAGTGAGAGATCGTGAGAGTAAGAGAGAAGATAAGTCTGAGAGAGAGAGAGAGAAAAAGAGAGATATGATAGACCGCCAACATTTGCGGAAAGCATCTGTTTCCTAGAAAGGCGCGTTCCTGCTACCTGCCTGAGGCGGTATCATACTTGTTTTAAAACAATATTTTTTAGTGGCGCTTCTCGTAACCGCGTTTCCCTGCGGGCATCCCTTTTGGCCACTCGCAAACTACAGAGATTATCTGTGAACAGAAGGAGTTCACTTTCCTCATTTTATAGACACTTTGCGTACTTGTATAATGTACTCATTCTCTATGCGCATAGTTTTCTCGCAATAAAATTTTATATATTTTAGCTGTACATATTTTGTTGAACATACATATGGCAAATATAAAAAAAACGGTGCACAGTACAGCGCAGTATCTTATTTGTGGAAAATATTGAATATATAGCGTCTTCTCTTCTTGCTTATCCTTGCAGTCTCAGTCAAACCTTTTTGGGCATACAGCAACATTTCAAAAGCCTTCTGATGTCTAATTTCCGGTTTCAAAGAAGAGGAAGCTGATGAGATAGGCGTGAAATTTTCCCATTCACGCTCACATCTCTTTTACACCATTCTTGGCGCTCTCTCTCCCTCTCTCTGCGTCTCTCACTCTTTCTCTCTCCCTCTCTCCCTCTCTCCCCCCCCCTCTCTCTCCCTCTCTCTCTCTGCTTATCTCTCACACTCTCCGATTCGTTCGTACTCACACAGTCGTCATAATTCTTTACGCTTCCCTGCCATCTTCGCATTACTTTCCTCCTTCTACTCACCCGTTAGTCTCTGTTGTTTCGTTTTACAATGGCATGAAAACGAGACATTTAGACAAAAAGGGTAGTGAAAGAGCTCATTGTCAGAATGAGTGAGCGAGTTAGAGATTGTTCGACAGTAATAATGAACGAGAGATAGAGTAAGAAAGAGAGCGAGAGAGAGAGAGAGAGAAAGGGAAAGAGTGAATGGAGCAAAAACTACATCATAAGCTCAGAAGAAAGTGTAGACAACCACTTGGATCACATCTTTCGAGACATTTAGACAAAAAGGGTAGTGAAAGAGCTCATTGTCAGAATGAGTGAGCGAGATTTTATCGACTTTAACTTCACTCTTAAATTAAACCGTTTTATTATAACCGGTTTCAAAATATTTATCCATTAAAAATTTGTAATATTTTCAAAAAAGACAGAAAAAAAATTAGGAAAAAGTCACTTAATTTATCGCGTCGCATTTCTTATTCGGGACAATGGTGTTGTTCACATAAACCTACTCATGTACATATACAGATATTCCTGTTCTATTTTCCCTGTTTCTCTCTCTCTGTCTCTCTCTCTAGATGTCCTTTTCTCTCTTCTATTTCTTTCCCTCATAACTTCTTGCGAGACAGATTTTCGTGTTGCGACCTTGAAGAAACTACGTAGCATATCAAAAGTCAAGAAGATGTAGAGAAAGACAGACTCAAAATGGTAAACATGCAAAGACGGTTGGAGGATTCGAGAAAGAATTATGACAGATTCCAAACTCAATGCGCGGAAAAGACACCTTGGCGCCAAGTATAGGAAGACCATGAAAGAAGAAGAAGAAGAGAGAGAGAGAGAGAGAGAGAAAGAGAGAGAGGAAGAGTTAGAGATAGGCAGACAGAGAGACAGAGCTTTCTGTTCCTCTTGCCAATTGTGTCCATCTTTTGAACGTCACCCATCATCACCCTGGCAATTCCTCAACATCTCGATCTTTCAGCATTGCACATCCGATCCGCCGACAAATGAACTTCGTCTCCTGCCCTTACGAACTCTGCTGTGCTTGTAGAGAGAGAAGTTGAAGAGCCACATGATTCACTGTTTCTCTGCCGCTCTCTTGCTTTCACTCTCGCTCTATCTTTCTCGCTCTGTCTACTCTCTCTCTCTCTCTCTTCCTATCTCTTCTCTGTGACCCTCTCCATTGCAACTTGAGATTGCAGAGAGAGAGAGAAACAGATAAAGAGAGTGAATGCTTTTGTAATGCTTAGGTCAAGTCATCCTTTAGAACGAGAGATGAGTGAGAAAGAGAAAATAAAAAGAGTGAGAGAGGGAGAGAGTGAGAAGACAGTTGTTGCCCTTTCTATTGTTCGCTGTCGTCGCCTGTACTTTCCGGCTTCCGGGCTTCTTTTCTCGCCGCCGCGCACTCTCTGTTGTGTGTTTCTCTGTGTGTGGGCAGTGTTCGAATGGAATGCGCAACAACTTGCTCGAAAAGCTTCTTCAATTCAGAGATAGAGAGAGAGAGAGAGAGAGAGAGATGAAGATGGAGAAGGAGAGAAAGGGAAAGTAAGAGAAGAAGTATGCAGATGGAGAAAAGCCTAGTGAGAGAGAGAAACACATGTCTCGAACAGCTCGGAACAAGCTGAAAGAATTGCCAACAAGTTTTACCAGATTCCAAAATCGCGGATTGACAGGTAAAAAAAAGTCACACCCCGAAAGGTCCGATGCCGACTGCTCCAGGGATACTGTAGATCTCGCGGTTGCCGTTTACCGTTTTCTCGCTTACAAAACTTTCATTGTCGCATATTACCTGTTTTTATTGTATTTTAAAGCTAATTTGAATCAGCACTTGATTACTCTTTGTAGGAGTTCTGACATGGACATAAACATATATAGGGAAAAAGTCACGAGCACAATATATCGAACCGCATTCGCCTTAAATACCGTTGACCATTTTATTCGGAATTCCCTTCCTGATGACTTAATGTTTCTGCAAATTATCCTTATATGTTTCTCTCAACGTCTATTTCCTCCTTGGCCTGTTTTATTAATTTCCGCGCCACAAAAACAAATTGCAAAGAAAAAATGTTGAAAAGTCGTATTCTCGAACTGAACGCGCCATATTAACTGTATGAGGTAGTTTTTATTTTATTTTATTTCGTAGCACGCGGAACTTCGGGAAGATTAGAAGCCGTTGCGAACCTTCTTTCCTCTTTGAGTGCCCGATAACCGGCGGATTCAGTCCACAAAGAGCACAGCAGAATTGGCACATCGCATGCGCGACCAATCGTGAGGAGACAGTGACATGGACTGGATATACTCCTTCAAAGTTATTCGTATTCCTATTTATGTTATTATTTAGATTTATTATATTTCGCAAGAAAAAATGTAACCACTTTTAAATACGAAACAATTAACAAAAATAATATATTATTTACAATATCAACTCTGCAATATAACATTCTTCGAGGACTACGTCTTCTATGGAATGTGCGCGTGCAGCGGCGGCAGCGGAGTCGACACCGAACCTGTCGCGTCGCTCGAGGGGTTTTTGTTTCTTTTTAATTATTATATCGGTATAACTAATTCTATAATTCAATAAAAAAATAAATAGGCGTCTGTAAAAAATTACAGCGGTTTCTATAAATTTTTTTAAAATTAATTAGTTGGATCTCTTAATCTATTGTACCTTTTTTATATAAAACAATTCAAGAACCGTTCGACATTTTTTTGCTTCAGCTACTGCTACGAATCCCCTCTTCATCTCAAGAGCTATCGGTCAGTAATTCGTCTTTTACTTCTGTTATCTTTCTTATTTGCTTTACACAATTTACTAAATTCAATATTTGCTTGTCATCTAGTCCTAGCCTTTCCATCCAACGTCTGGTAAATTTTTTTTGAAAATAATTTTTTCCTACATTAGAGACAAGAAGATATTTCATTCCATATTTTGATTCTCATCAAAAATTTATGACATCATCATGTTTTCTTTCCTCTTTCCCCGCTCATATGTCCTTGCCATTTCTTCTCACTTATCATCCTCTCGTTTGCTTTCTGCCAACTCTTTCGCCTACAGCGCTCTGTAAACTTTCTCAAAACACCAGAAATTTCTCGCTAATAAATGATAAAACATTATGATCAAAACCCGATCATAATTCTGATGGTGAGAAATTAAAATTTCAAGTCCTATGTAGCTTTTAACCTTTTCAGCTCTGTCTCTGCCTCTCTCTCTCTATCTCTCTTTCTCTCTCTCTCTTTCCTTCTTCCTACCCTATTTCTTCTTGTCGCTCACACGAGAGTGTGCTGCCCTTTCGGAAATCTGTGTTCCTAATCTTTTGTGACAAATCCTCCTCTTCGTTGCTAACATTTTGTTGTCGTGTTCCTGGTTCTCTTTTGTTTCCATCAGTTTCTAGTTTTTTCGTCTCTTCGTATCACACTTCACACTTCGACGATTGAAAAGCAATCGGAAAAGCCGCAACGCGTAGTGCCAGAGGCAATTCCCGAATTTTTGTAATGAAATAAAATTTTTCCGGAGGAAAATTAAAATACGTTGGGTTTATATCACTGAATGAAATTGTATAAGGTTTTTCTGTGTTTACGGTGGCATAGCTGCAGTCGAAATGATACGACTCGAACTGTGTCACTTTTCGACATCCGTGTCACTTCCTATCGTAATTGTGTCTTTTCTCCTCCGGCGCATCCTTCACAAGCTGACAAATTGATCTCCACTTATCCTGGAGCGACCTCCATCTCATCCCGCTTTCATCACTACCGTTTCGTTGCGCTTTTCCCGAGCTTATCATAGAGTAAAGGACGGAGAGATAAGGAATGAAAGAGAAAGCACCAGAAATTAAGAGAAACAAACAGTGAGATCGAGCGAGAGAAAAGCCACATGAAATGACTCTTTTATTCCTCTGCGCGGCTTACGTGATCCGGAAAAAAAATCGCTAGGATAACCGTGCAGTCTCTCTCTCCGTCTCCTCCTCTCTCTTTTCATTGTTCAATCTGCTCCATTCTCTCTCTCCCTCTCTTTCTCTCTTACACACTCTATCTCTCTCTCTCTCTCTTCATCCGTGATAAATGTCTTCTCTCCCTCTTCTGCTTATCTTTCTCGGATAGTCCACTGTTCACTGATATCTCCTATCTTCAACATCACTGCGGCGGCTTCAGTGACGTGACCCACTTTGTATGCGATTTGCAAGAAGGAGAGAAAAAAGCAGCTGGCGAGAGTGATGGGGAGACAGAGAGTTAGAGAAATAGGAGAGATAAAGAGGCAAGCGAATGATACAATGATAGAAAGAGTGAGAGTATACTCTCACTCGTATACGAGATAGAGAGAGGAAGGTTCGAGTGGGTCGAATGCGCAGGCGATTGGAAAGATAAAAAGATAGGGAGATACGGAAAGAGATGGAATGATAGGGAGAGATAGAGAGATTTAGAGAGAGAGAGCGCGCTAGAGAAACAGAGACCGGGCCGGTCCTCGCTAGCCGCTAAAGGACTCGCCTATCCGCGGCGTGCGCTGCTCATCCCCCGCAGCAGAGCGAAGAGTGCATTCGGTGGCACAAAAGTGCATCTGGAAAGTGCACGACGCACGAGGTAGCCGTCCGCTCATATCATAAGCGACCGTTCTCCCTTTCTATCGCACTCTCTCCCCTTTCTCTCACTCTCTTCACTCTCTCCCTCTCTTCACTCTCTCCCTTTCTCTCACTCTCTCTATATCTCTCTCTCTCTATCCTCCTCCCTCTACACCCACGCACGCAATCTTGCCGACCCGCCTGCCACCCTCCCTCACCTTGATCGTCTCCTGCCTACCCCCTACCCAATACAGCGTGCACGGCAGTGGTACACCCCCTCCTGTTCCCCTCTTGCTACGTAATAATGAGCAAGAAAGCGGGCGACACAGCCTCTTCCTGCTCGGCCGCCTTCTACGGCTTGTCCTCCCTCGTTGACGCCGCCGACATCATGTTCTGCTGGCGGACGAAAGAGTCAGCTACAGTATACTATATATAATTATAAATTCTTCTATGTTTTTTAATATAAATTAGAAAAAAATAGCTTGTTTACTACTATTTTGTACACTTTCATCACTGCCGATTTCATATCTGCCTTGTCGCTGTCAATTGAGCGAATACGCATTCGTTCTTATTGTTTCGTCTGAACGCAATGCTGGTCGCACGTGACACCGTCGCGCAAGCAAGCCACTTCACTCTTGTGTATTCATCAATTCTCTCTCTCTCTCTCTCTCTCTTTCTCTCTCTTTCGCTGTCTTTTTCTCTTTACTTCGTCCCTATTTTCTCCTCTCTCTCGATCTCTTTTTAACATCTCGATCTTTTTTAATATCTCACTCCCATTTCTCCATTTTTCATTTTTTTTTCTTTTTTTCTCTCTCTCTGTCTCTTTCTTGCGCGCTCTCTCTCTCTCTCTCTCTCTTCTTTTCTTGATCTCTCGCTTGCTTGAACTTCCTCGCCGTGTATTTACACGATATCCCAGGCTAGCATAATTTCTGGAGTGCTTCTAAGAAAGCAGAAAAGGGATGCTCTGCAAGAGTGCGAGCTCCCTGTAAGCGCATATCTTAAAAGGAACGGAACGGCGCAGCATTCTGTACTCAGAAGTCATTACAGCTGCATAATCATATGTAATTCAAGAGCTTTCATACTGTAAACTGATTGCTCATGTCTTTCTTCACTATCCCTGTTGCTTATATCTTGTAATTTATCGTCTTCTTTTTTCCTGGCAACTATGTATAATACGAAGATATGACACAGAACTCGTAATGACTGTGCCCTTTCTCCAAGAGTATCGTGAAACAGAGGAGCTGGATTATAATTCTTGCAGTGGCACCCAACCACGCAAATATTTGGAATGGCAATGAGTAAGAGGGGACAGAGAGAGATAGAGAGAGAGAGAGAGAGTGAGAGAAAGAGAGGTCAATGTGTAACTTTTCCGTCCATTCATCAACGCAACACTGTGGCGTGATGGGTGGGTGTCCGGGCAGGGAGGGCCGTAAAATGTCGCTCAATCAGAGACCGATTAGACGGCCCCGGACCCTGGGACCATGTCTTGGTGTGCATAATAGTTACAGCCACCTGACACATCTTGCTCCCGCAATCCCAAGATGCCCTCAGGGGCGTTTAGGAGGGAGGGTATAGGAGAGGGAAGGAAAGGGGAGGGCAGCAGTCGTCAGAGAGAGAGAGAGATCTGAGAATGTGTTGTTCGGCTGTGCTGCTGCCAGCTTCCACCCTCTACATCGAGGCGATTAAGCTGACTTGATGAATTGCTTGGATGGGAGGAACACGACCTGGTAATGAGAAAGAATGAAAGAAAAGAGAATGATGCTAAAAGCTGCCACGGGATTCATTCACATGCAACAGACTACATCGTGATTTTAATTTTGTTTGGGCCTTTTTTTATTTATTATTCATAGTGTCTCGAAGCACCGAAAAAATTACGGGAAGAACTTAGGTATATTTATGCAATATGCAATTTTTTTTATTTTACAATTAAGTATATTTGATGGCTGAAGTTTTCTTCTTTAATAGTAAGCGACATGCTGCATGAAAAGATTATTCTAAAAAGTATGTTGATGTATGTACTTGCGAATGGTTAAAGCTTTTGAACTTTGTAGCCTCATTCTAGCCAAAAGTCCAGAATTTGCAGCAGTCTGCAACCTTATTTGTACTCTGCGACATTGCAATTTGCTAGTGAAACGTACGAGTTTGGTGTGTGAGGAAAGTCTTCCCAGCCTTGATGATGCCGTTACTAATCACCTCCCGCTACTCGTTTGTCCGGCCAGCACAACATGGAATTGTTGCTGGCCATTCTTAGTCCGTCTTCTCTTTCTCTTTCTCTCTTTCTCTCACTCTCTCTCTCTCACTTTCTGAATTTCCTTCAATACATTGGCAGTAGCTGACGTGCTAATTCCTGTGTACTAGGGCACGCTGGGAAACTCATGGTCAGTAAGAAATAGTGAGGAAGAGAGAGAGAGAGAGAGAGAGAGAGAGAGAGAGAGAGGATAGTGAGAGAGAAAGAGAAAGAGAGAGAAAAAGAGACTTTGTGAAGTAGAACAAATGACGGGAACATAACTACTTGTTAGTTTTATATTCCATATTGATCAATTTATAAGGGCATCTACATGAACATACAAAATATATTCAAGTTATTGTTATGCCAATCGCAGCAAAACACCATTCCCTATTACTAAGAGTGTTCATTCTTGTCTCTACGAATCATGTTCTTGTCAGTTTTCTCTGCTCTTCATTGCCGCGCCCATTCTAATGTGATAAACACTCTCGGGGAATTCGTATGAATAGTAATAGTTTGATTTCTATTAAGAATCTGGGATAGCGAGGGGAGAAAATACATAGAATACATTTTCGGTGAGCGCTACAAATGGTAAGAAAAGAGTATCAAAGCTAGACTTCCGGGTGATTTGTATTTTGGTGCTACATTCACTGGATGCAATTAATGAGAGCTTTTTTTATTGTCCATACTTTTATGGACCTATGTACAAATGGAGATGTGACTTATAAACAGGAATTTAAAAAAAATTGACTGATAGATGCTCGCTCTCTTCTTTTTTTGACGTGAAGCTCATAAATACTTTCACTGCAATAAATGGCTTAAATCGTGCACACGCCGGCTTAGTCCAGGAATGTGTGTGCCAGGGCAGAGAGTGGAGGAAGGAGGATATGTCAATGGAGATTTCGCCGACTTCGTCATCATCCAAAATCTCTCCCATGGTCATAGGCTAGACAAGTCTGGCATATGAAGCGTATATTGGGAAGGAACGGGAGAGAGAGAGAGAGATAGAGAGAGAGAGAAAGAGAGAGCTAGTGAAAGAGAGAGGGAGGAAGAGAAAGAATCTGCCCTTGTCACGGGCATTGTTCACGGGCATAAGTATATGTACATATATGTAATTTATCTAACCTTTTTTTAATTAAATTATTTTGCGATTATTTATATTACGCTACAGGGTACATTCGTAACAGAGAGCATTTCACGTAATCGCGACTGCAGCATGGTCATGTGAAAGAAGTCGGTACATTTTGATTCGGTAAAAAAATGAAACAAAGAGTTGCAAGACGTGACACAGACTAGGCATGGTTGCAGCCAAGAGGAACATGATATCCACCTTCTAATGTATCAAAGAAGTAATCTTTACTTGCGGTCTTAGTTTCACTTCCACTTTCTCTCTTCTTCCTCCTCTTTTTTTCCTCTCGGTCTTTCTATAATTCTTCTTCTCTTATTCTCTACTCTTTAACTCCTTATTCTTTTCTCAATCTTCTTGACTGACTATGTAGCTGTTTTCGAGTTTGATTCATCTTCAAGAATCCAGACACTGCTAACTAGTAATCAGTTCCTGTAGAATATGAGCTGGCATTCGATCCCAAACGGAAGTGTGGTTCTGGAAGAGATCAAGGGAAGGAAAAAAGGAGAGAGAATGAGATTTAGCTGTAACAAAGGCGAGACTAGAATGGTGATAGAGTGGCATCGTTAAATTGCTATAGAGAGAGAGACAGAGCGAGAGAGAGAGAGAGAGAGAGAGAGAGAAAGGGAAAGATACATATCAAGATAAATGAGAGTGGCGATAGAGAATGAGAGAAAGGTAGAAAGAAAGATTGACAGAAATAAAAACATGGTTCGTGACTCGAGTAATCGGCTTTAGTTGCTTCTCCATCGCCTTATCACTACTCCACTAAGCACTATCAATCTAATCACCCTTCCTTTTCATCAGTGTTTCTTTCTCCGCTTTGCTCAAGCAACGATTTATAGGATTTCATTCAACGGCAGTAAACAACAAGCAAGTAGAACACATGAAGCTATCGCTTGCTACTATTTTTAGTCTCTCTCTCTATCTTTCTCGTGCTCTCTCTCTCTATCTCTATGCTATCCTCTCTCTTTCTCTCTCGCCCTCTCTTTATACTCTCGCTTTCTCCCACTCTTTCCAATTTTTACTCTTGCTCCTGTCTTCTTTATTCTTCCTCGTTCTTCAGTTACTCCTTTTCTCCTCTTGTCCTCCAAAGAAAAGAGAATCAAAGAAGAATGATCAACACATGCGAATGTACATACATTTGTATTTATCTAGCATCTCTAGATAGAACAACGCCTCGGGCGCCATACTAAAGATTCAATGCCATTATGAGTATGTGTCAACAAGGAACATTCTCGCTCTTTGATACACTCTCTCCATCTATCTCTCCATCGTTTTCCTTCTCTCTCTCTCTCTCTCTCTCTCTCTCTCTCTGTTTTCCGCTCTGGGACTATCTTCTGATTAAACCAAAGAACACGATTGAAAACGAGCGTTGATGAGCGAGAAAGAGAGAAAGGACGAGGGTCAGAGAGACTTTACGATTGAGAGACTCCGCGCTACTCCACCCTCGACTGAGAGAGCGTGTGGAGCCATGAGGGTGCAGAGTTGCAGAGGAGGCGTGATTGTCGGGGACGGTCATAGAGAAAGAGAGAGAGAAAGGAGAGGGCGAGAGAGTGCGTGAGGCGGAGAGAGGAGAGAGAGAGAACAGAGAGAGGAGAGAGAAGAGAGCGACTTTCTTTGCTCCTCTCCGCCCTTCTCTCATCAGCCTACTCTACTGGCACATTTGCCGAGGGAGGAGCGCAGTAGCCAGAAAGGCACGTCTCCTCCGTCCAGTCTGACTGACTCCTCTCCTGAAACGACATTTCATCTACCGTATTCTCACGAGCTACAGTACTCTCAAACTGCCTACTACAGTACTCTCAAGACTACAGTATGCCCGACCATGAGAACGGCGGAGGTGTTCCACATGCCAGTGTGCCACGACGGCAGCCGCGCTTCAATCGCAACTCGGCCAAGAACTTTTTGTCTTCGCTCAGCTCAGCGAAGCGACTGCCCAGGTGAGAGAGTGTGTGGAAGAGGAGAGTCACTTGAGAAAGAAAGAAAAATAACGTATACCATTCCAATTAAAATATAAATTTTTTTTTATTTATTTACTACATTTCTAGTAAATAATATATTTAACCTACGAGTCAGCGTGCGATGTCTTCTCTTGCTAGCCGTCTCGTTCCCAGCCATAATATCATATGTGCATCTTTCAGATATCTTTCAACTTTATCTTCAAACTCTTGCTTCTGCCTCTCACTCTCTCACTCATTGCTCTACCTCGCATTTTCGATATAATTCTCTATTTTATCTCATTTATATTTGCCGCATATTTCCATTCGAAATATTATGCTCTTCCACGCACCGCTCTTCTTCTTCTCCTTCTGCCATTTCACGTTGCTCTTGTTGCCTGCCTTCGGAGTCGCCGCCCATTTATAAAATGGGATATAGCACGGCAGAACCTGCCCCGGGGCTTGTGCATAAGTTGCGCACGGCATGAAAGTCTTTTCTCTCACTCTCTCTCTTTCTCTCTCCTTTCTGCATGGTTGTCTCTCTCACCCTCTCTTCCCCTCTCTCTCTCTCTCTTCATAGTTATCTGTCTTCCTCTCTTTCTTCACTCTATCGCTCTCTCACTCCCTCTCGCTTCAGTGCGCTTCAAAGGAGAGAAGAAGCCCCGCATCATGGTCCAGGGCATTCAAAACCTCGCCTTCCCTAACTCAGGCCCGGGTCATTCTCTCTTCGTTTCTGCAGCTGCTTCACTTGCCATTCCTCAGGCGCGTTGATTGTTGGCCCATCCAGCCTTTGATTCCCCCTTTCTGGAAGTGCACCGATAAATGGAGTGTGAAAATAGCGCACCCTCTGCCGCCTTCCCTTTTGTCAGCTGCCACCACTCAACTTCCCTTACGATATTTACTGAGAGCAACCTGCCACCCTCCCTCGCGGTCGATGCTTTTATTGTTCGTTTGCAAAAGCAGCTTCATAACCGCCTAACCGGGCTGATTTGTCCATCTCCGTTAATGCCGCTCGTAAAAGCATTTATGTTTCCTGTCCCTAAACCTCTCTCTTCTGTGTTGCTTTGTTTGGATTTAGGCTCCTCTGAGAATGAGTGAACTTAAAAAAGCCACAAAACATTTGAGGCAAGAATAAAAATGTGCATTCAATTTTTCTATGTTCTCATATGATGTATTCACCGCATGAAGGCTCTGGTCGTGTAAGCGATGCATTTCATTTCGCGAGACCTCTCTCTCTCTCTCTTTCTCTCTCTCTCCTACTCGTTCTCTCTCTCTCTCTTTCTTTCTCTCTCTCTTTCTTTCTCTCTCTCTCTTTCTTTCTCTCTCTCTCTCTTCTTTCTCTCTCTCTCTCTCTCTCCCTTTCTTTTTCCTTCCTCTCTCGCTGCTCTTCTCTAACCCCTTTCCCTCCTTCGTTCCGTCTCGCTCTCTTTCTCTACCCTACTCTCTCTCTCTCTCTCTCTCTTTCTCCAGCACTTAGCCTGACAATGTCAATACACAACATGAAGAAAGTGGCTATGGCGAGTGATGAGTAATCAGGCTGCCCTTCCACTTGATCTCGTGATATTTGTTCGTGGGATTCGAGATTTCAAGGAAGACTAGCGAGAGATCATGCAGAATGTGAATCAAAGAGAAAGAGAATCAGATGGAGAGAATCCGTGTCTTTTGAATTACCATACAAAGTGGCGGAATGTTTTTGTCGTTATGTTCTTGCAGTGTTCAACAAAGAGGAACAGTCATTTCTGGAGGAGAGAGAGAGAGAGAGGGAGAGAGGGAGAGAGAGAGAGAGAGAAATGAAGAAATTTGTCAGAGATGATTCACTGAGAAGGTGGGCGCTGGTGAACAGGTCGACCACTCGGGAGAGAGAAGGGGACTAACAATGAAGGGCGATGCTGTAAGCAGCAAAACTGAAATGCCTTCAGCGAAATAAGAAAAGCTTTCTTGTTTAATCGGACGAGTCCTCCGATGCTCTCCTCGAACTTTTCTTTAAGTCATAAAATTATTAAAATTCTTATAGAATAAGCCGAGTGCTCAAGAATATTATTGGAATTGTACAACGTGGGTGCTCCCTTTCTTCCCTTAACCACTTCTCCAATCATCTTTGATGCTGGGGGGAGCACAAAATGTTAGATATCAAATTTCTCCGTTGAAATGTTTATGAGAGAAGCCATGCGCTGCGGGTCTTAAACTGGAAGAGACTAAAATAGTACTCATCTGTACTGCCAACATATAAAATATATTTAAAAATACATTGAATTTTTCTTATAGTATTATATTTTGCATGAAATTCAAATGAAAATCTCTACCATCGTTAATTTTCGAGTATACATACTTCCTCCAAGGAGGCAATGTCTTTTTGTGCGAACTGTGTTTTTTCAATTCCATTTTGCCACCAACAGCGTCCAGAAAATTAGCAAGAAGAAGAGGGAGACGTGCGAAAATCTCGGCCAATATTCGTCTTACGGAAAAGAACCGAAATTAAGTATATAACTTGTGAGAGTGCGGCGAGAGAGAGAGAGAGAGAGAGAGAGTATATTAGAGGAAAAGAAAAAAAGAGAGAGAGAAGAAAGAGAGTGTCTTCAATGGTGACGTGGGTCTTCTGAAAAGATGTGGGTGGAGGCGAAGAATGTTTTTTGGATTTTTTTAGGGCTTCCCTTGCTGTCCCTCTCTCAACTTCCTCTCCGCCATCTTTCCTAATTAATTTTCTTTTCTCTCACCCACGCCAAATTTTTCCGGCATCAGAAATCTGCTCAGATTGGAAAACGAATGAATCTCAGATTTCTAAAATATTTTAAATGTCGATTCTATCCAGAACTTACAGTTATGCATGCATGTACTTATGTATGTACATACATACATACATACATACATACATACATACATATTCTGAACATTCCAGGAATCTCTGCCAAACTAGGCTACATTTCGAAAATAATTTTTTTAAATATGATAATCATCGAGTCAAGTTCTAGAATTTGCACTTTATCTCGTTGTAATCAGAGATTACTTCAAAGTGCCAGTTCCTTGGTTTCATTTATGCTCCCTTTTAAACTCTTTTTACATTTGTCCTTCTTTTACACTTACCTTACTTATATACTCCCCCTTTTGAATACCCCTCAACTATTTTTACTGTCTTCTCTCTCTCTCTCTCTCTCTCTCTTTTTCTGGCTCTATCACTCCATGTTGATCACTCACTTTCTCTCTATCCCTCTTTTTTACGTCTCTCTATTAATGCAGGCCTCTCTTTCCACGCCTTTTATAGCCCCGTCGGGTAGGTCATCAATCATGAAGGGAGACAATGATAAAGATAAAGAGAGCATAAAGAAGAGAAATCGAATATCTGGGAATATGAACAGTTATTCCTTTCCATAAGACTGACATGTCACTGAATACCCATTCCATCTACCTGCCACCCTGAGCTTGAATTCTAAATAATAAGCAAAATTACCTGTATTTGTTAATATTACTTAAGAAAAATCTCTGATTATTCTATGCCGCTAGTAAGCACAATTTCTCGCTCTGTGCACTTCTTCTAAATGACAAATGTCCGCACACAAAACAAGATGACCGAATCCGGCTGTTTTTATTAGATTTCTAGGGGCATCGAGCTATTTTCACAAGCGTATTCATATCTTCCTAATTTTGCACTTTGCTAAATTGAACACACTCAATGCTCGCGTAAATGAATAACTGCTGAATACAGCTAAAAAATAAATGCGAATACGGCAGGCATGCGTATTTGCCTTGCTAGCAAAGTTCACGTCTTGAACCCGCGATCTCATTTACTCTATTCCCAGCATTATTGTTATTATTATTATTTCTCTTCTTCTAAGAGTTCACGATGATTCCATGAGTGTTGTGGCTTTCAGATTCACACTGGTATTCCTGCATTCCCAGGTCTTATTCGTATTTTATACTGGAAACCCCCAAAAACAAAATATGTTGTCGCTGAGAATGCCATGTCTGCTTTCACTTCCCCAGGAATCCGATTCTTCCCTGTTTAGCCAAGTGTGGAGTAAATCTCTCCCTGGCGAAAGTCAGTTACTCTCTCTCTCTCCTTTTTCTCTCTATCTTCCTATTTCGCTCTCTGTCTCTATCTCCCATTCCCGCACTCCTTCACCGACCTTCCCATGTGTTCTTGAGTTGGTCAAGCGTGAGTGTCATGACAGATTGGAAGCAGTACGGAGTAAAAGAAGGAGAGAGAGGGATAGAGAGAGAGAGAGTGTGTGAGAGAACAGTTCAAAGCGAGAGAGGCAGAGACAATGATGAAGTGGAGAGGATCTAACGGATGAAGAGTAAAGTTGAAAGTCAAAAAGAGATGACAGACGATGACAGCCTCCCTCACCGGTCATTCACATACCGCACTCTTCTTAAACTTTCTCTGTTTCCCTCTCTCTCCACTTCTCTCCCCTTTCGTTCTCTCTTACTCATCAACTCCTGCAGTCCTCAGCCTTCAATTGTCAGCCGTGCCACTACTTACAATGGACTTTCCCTGTCGCTATTCCTCTCCGAGTCTCCCCTTCTCTCTCTCTCTCTCTCTCTCTCTCTCTCTCTCTCTTTCTCTCTCTCTCTCTTCCTCTCTCTCTCCCCTCCTACTTGCTACTCCACACACGCTAATTTACATTCCATCGTCCATATTCATCCCGTCATTCCTTGCGCAGCTTCCAAGGTCGAGCGGTTGCCGCAATTTTGAGGCCTCTTTTTTCTCCGCCTGTTATTCCTGCATTTTCAGTCCTCTTACTCTCTACCTCGCTCGTTCTTTCCCTCGTTATTTATACATCTCTCTCAATATCTCCTCTCACTTTTCTCTTTCAATGATTCTGGCAGATTTTTTTTATGAGCATGCAGTCTCCTATAAAGAACCTCTGCCCTGCGCAAATTATGTTAAATGTTGGTGAGTTTTGTGTCGTGTGCTTTGTTGGCAGTAATGACGTCTCTTTGCTGTCCCTTTCATCTCTGACCAACTTGAGTGAACAATGATGCTTAACTTGTATGCTAATGGCTCTCCGCTGGCTACATCTGAGCTGCTCCTTTTCTCCCACTCGGCATCTCTCCCTCTCTTTCCCTTCTCTCTCCCCTATCTCGCTCTGTGTCTCTCGCTTCTTAAGCTATCTAACTTCTGCTCTACAAGCTTCCCCCTCTTGATCTTGACAGTACTATGTACCTGATAGTCTTTCTAATGTTATTTTAATCTAGAGCACTTTTCTCTCACTCACTCTTTTCATTTCCAATTCCTTCAACTTCTTTAAAAGAGTTGAGTGCATTGCGCAACAAAAGCACTCAACAAACATCATCAGTGATTTCATGCTCCATTTGCAATTGAGTTGACATCTTTGCAGGCAATATTGTCGCTGTTAATGCACTAAATCACCCTCTCTCTATATGACAAGTTATTGATTATTATTTTTAAATTAATTCATTGAATCTTCGATTTTTACCAATATGCATAACTATTTTTACTTTTACTTGTGCAATAGTGCAAGCGTGTTATAATAATGTTAGAACTATTGCGATACATTTTATTTTTTCACAATTATTATACGACTAAAACACAATTATAGGTAGGAATATTTGTATGCCTGCTGTATTTTCTGGCTGCTCCTTACCATAAGAACTATTGCAGTCATGGTTTGGGGAAAGGGAAGCCAGGCGCCAATCTAAGACATACTTTCTCGCCGCTTCATTAACTTCCCGCATCGGCTCTTCTTCAATCTGGCGAGGCGGAAATCTCTCGTCTGTCTTCTGTCCTTCTTACCATCTTCATATTCTTCTTCCGCTACCGCTCTTTCTCTCTTGTCTGCTCTCTCTCTCTCTCTCTCCACATCTCCCCGCGGCTACACCCGTCACTAAGAGCATTACTAGAGATGCACCACAGCCTAACATCTTCATGATCAGGACTGAGAAAAGCAGAAAGACGATAAAGAGGAAGAGCGAGATAGAAAGAGAGAGAGAGAGAAAGAAGAAAAGAGGACAAGAAGAAAGAGAGAAACGGAGACCGATCTGAAAAGGAAACGCAGGAAACACTTGTAGAGCAGTGAAAGTACATAGAGAAAGAGAAATCCAGCGAGAAAAAGTGGTGTTTATCGGCGTTTTTGCATGAGCATATTTATTTCTATAAAGCAGTGGGAAAGCTCAAGAAAAGTAAAAGTTATAAGTGCTAGATAAAGAAATATCCCTTGTCAAGAAACCCTTACATTCGTTTGTGCAGAGCATTTTTTTGTGTGCCGCTCTATTTGTTGGAATGCATGGCTGTGTCCGTAATAGCTTTTTTTTTTACTTTTTAGCTACATTGATAAAGTTGGCGAATGGGCAGATCTTCGTTTCGTTCTCACGTAATTGCTCTTCTTTCGACGAGGGACACCAGCTGGGATTCTAGAGATTCAGAATCCCTTCCTCGGAAAATAGAATTCTCATTCGCGCTGGAACTTCCTCTTGCTATTCAAATCCAGCTTTTTCAGTAGTGGTTCTGCATCCCTCGCATCCACGCCCTAGGCGAGGCTTTTCTGAAGACCGCTCTCTTTGACTGAGCTGGCCTGATTTGGGTCTTCAACATCCCCTTGCTCTCACTGTTCAGAGAGAGGGAGAGAATAGAGAGAGGAGAGAAAGAGAGAGAGGGAAGAGAGAGATAAGAGAGGAGAGAGCCAGAGACTATTCAACGGTCAATCCGAGCTTAGAGCAACCGAACAAAAGAGAAGGGTAATTGAAACACATTCAAAGGAAGGAAAGAGAAAGCGGGCACTTCCAACTCTCTCCAGAGTTTCCACGACTGTTTCAGGTCATCTCTCGTTAGTCCCTCTCTGCTCTCTCTCTGCTCTCTCCCTTCCTCTCTACTCTCTCCCTCCCTTTCTGCTCTCTCTCTCTCTAACTTCTCTATCTCTCAGTCTCTGTGACTTTGTTGAACGCATCAAACTCTTTTGTTGTGGTGGGGGAACAGCAGAAAAGAATAAGAGGCAACCGTTAGAGTATAAAAAGGGGGATGTTATGACGACTGAAAAGCCCGGAGACTCGATCTAGGCCGCGAAGGATTAGGGATAATGCAAAAGAGCAAAAAAAGACAGCGAGATTTATGCTGTCTAGAAAAAAAGACACTTATAAAGGATAGTGAGAAGGGGAGGAGATTCATTTCTCTTTCTCTTTCTCTCCCTCTCTACCTCCATTTCTTTCTCTACCACTCTCCCTCTCTCTCCCCTCGACATCTTTCACTCTCTCCCGCTCTCTCCAACTCTGAGTTCGCCGGTGATGACCAAAGCTTCCGACCTCCCCTCGTCCCAAACAAGGTGACGTGGCGTTTCCGTGGTTGCTACATACATATTTCCGCAAGTCTCGGCCAGACGTCCACAACAAGTTCTTGCTGAAGAATTAGTCTCCAAGTAACCCTCTGGCACTTATTACGAAGAATTTTCCTGTCGACCCTTCTAGGACACAAATTGCATGGAGGAAGCACAAAACTTAGCCATGGTCTATTTCTATTTTCCTGGCCACTCTTTAGATCTCATGCTTTGGCTCCCTTAATAGAGAAGATATGCTCACTCGGAGCATGTACTGTTTATTAGTGGTATTTAATTTTTGCAGCTTATTTCCTTTTGGTCGGTGAAAAGGAATCTGAGATGGCTATGAGAGAAGTATATTTAATTATATATATTTTTTGCTTTTTGCGCTTCTGAGCTTTTCACACGCGAATCAGACTTATTAATGCTTTCTTCTTTCTTCGCCCCGGGGGCACTCTGCCTGGCGAGGCGGAAGATGGAAGGTGGAATGGGGCTATTATGCGAGAGAACGGCAGATCGCGCGCATTGCGGAGAAGTAATGAAAGTCATTTAATCTTGCTTTTTGTCTTCTTATTCTCTTTTCCATCCCCCTCTCGTTTCTCGCGCTCTCTCCAATTCTCTCTCTCTTCTCTCTCCCTCTTCTCTCTCTCTCTTCTGTCTCTCTCACACTCTCTTCTCTCCCGACTATAATATGCCATTGAAACGGCTTCAACACCCGTGTGCATCATTTATGCCGCCTGCACAGCCTCTTTTTCCATTTCATTCTTTCCATTTCATCCACTGCGCACTTTTTTTTTGCTCAGCCGCCTGATTCGTCCAACTTTTCTTAGTACTTTCTCTCTCTCTCACTTTCCTTTCTGTTTCTCTCTCTCTCTCTCCACCTTAGTGATCTTACGGCATTCTTCCCTTTCCTGTCTTATACATTTATAACCCTTCATTACAACTAACTCACTTTTACTCTCTATTTCTCCCTCTCTCTCTCTCCCCTTCCTCACTCTTATCCATTCTCACAGTAACGGATTCACACGGCTTCCATGATCCTCTCTTCGGTCCTCTTTTGCATTCGCCATCATCGTAGAGGGGCTGCAAAGTAGCGTCGCCACGAGGGAAGAGCCGAGCAGAGAGAGGGATCATGAGAGAGAGAGAGAAAGAGGGAGAGAGAGTGAGGGAGAGAGAGAGGGAGAGATAGAGCCAGAGAGAGAGAGAGAGGAATAAGGAGAAAAAGCAGCCACACGCTTGACATGTGTAGCCTTTTCGGCTATCCATGCATATTGCGGCTTCTGTCAACTATTACTCTTCTCATCCCTTTCATCTCGTATCCTTACGTTAGTCATTGCCGTCAATTCATTTCTTTCTTTCTATAACCCTCTATTAGTCTCTCTCCATCTCTGTCTCTCTCCCTTTCTTTCTCTCTCTCTCTCCTCTCTGACCTTTTTGCGTCTCTCCTTTCCCTCCGCCATAAGCACCTCGCTATCAGACGTCGAGACTGGCTCGATTTCATCACGCTAAATGCTCTCCTTGCTTCTGAATTCATCGGCTTGTCACTGTCTCCTGCGCTGACTTTAAAAAAGGATGTCTTTCCCCCAGTCAGAATATGTAAATATTTTTGGATAATCAAAGATTTATTTCCCATAAACATTTATCGTTCCCTATTTCGGTGCTTCTCATTAAATTCCATACAAGCGAGAGAAAAAATTTCTCTATTCATCGAGTTTATTTTTCGAAATGATTATGCAGCACAAGCTCTTCTTTAATCATTCTTCATTTTCCGTTGGATGTTTCGAAAGCACAATCAACTCTCTTCTCTTCATTAGGAAGGAAGTTTCGAGAGTTCCTGTGACAATTAGTATTATTCCCACAAACATACATAAGTGTTTGTGCTCGCCAAACAATTAATTGTGAACGAAGCTTCTTGTACATACGACAAGTTTTCATATATGTACATACATATGTACATATCTTTCTCTCTCTCTCTCTCGCTCTCTCTCTCTCAATCTCTCTCTCGCTCTGCCACTCTTTCTCTGAAATTGGATAGGCAGTAGATGGCTTTGCCAGAATGCAACATTTGCTGGCTTACACGATAGCTCAGACTTCTTGGCAGCGCTTCTTTGCTTGTTATACACTATTACAATCCATGCAGAGGATATTGTCATATCTGGACTCTTTTTCTCTTCATCTCTCTCTCTCTCTCTCTCTCTCTCTATTTCGTTCTTTTACCCCCACTCTCTCTCTCACACACACTCCTGAGAACGGAAAGGGGAAATCATTGTCAGTCTCATCATACATTAGTTGCACTCTTTCGTTGTTCTCTACAATGTCCCTTCATTCTATAATTTATTCTCTATACATAACTTAGTTCACAATAAAATACCGTTAGGGTTTAAGAATTACTACTCGTGAATTTGACGATTTATTTTGTAGACGCAACTCTGTGAACCTGGACGCGTTGTCAGTTGAGTCGGAGCAGCGGAGGATGCGAGCCGGCGGCGGTCTCTTCACCGTCTCCCACCACGACGACTACGGTCATCATGAGGCGAAGGTACGGTAGGAATGAGCTGGCGGAAGGGGACTGTGAGCAGATGAAGGGATTGCTTTTAGCAGATGGTGTCTTGTTTTTGTAGAGGCATCCTCATATTTCGGTCTGTGTATTAAATAAATTTTTTAAGCTAATCACCGGGCATTTTTTTTTACTTTTCATAAGTATACAGTTATTAAATTGTACTGATACTTTCTTCAAAAAGGTATCCAAGAAGAAGAAAAACTTATTGTTCGTTCTATTAATAATGGCTTTACTATTAAGCTTCTCTAATTTCAATGAATTAGGGATGCCTTGAATGGCAAAGTAGATGCTAATTAATATATAAAGCGAAATACTAATAACAAAATATCTCAACTTTTAACGCGTTAAATTTTGAACTAAAAAAAAACATTTTCCATAATTCACTCTTGGCAGTCCTCTGACTTCCTCGCCCTGCTGGAAAAGATGCAGAGCCAGCGGCTGGACGATCAGCGTTGTGAGATGCCAGACATTCATGTCAGTCGAGATTTCAGAAGATAGAAAAAATCGGGTCATTTGAGAGAAAGTGTGAAAGAGTAAGAAATCTGATCAAAATATCGCAGGCAACATAACAGAATGATAAACATGCCATATTACATTCATACGTACAAACATAGAGACCTTGTCCAGACAGATTAATTATATTGAATATCTTCAAAGAAAATATACACCACATCTTGAAGATACATATGTATGTACATCTATCTTTAAGAGAGCCCCTCTGTAATGACCAAGGAGCGTCTGCCCTGAGGAATTTTTGTTTTCTTTCACTTTGAAAACTTTATGAGGGATGTATCCCTTGTTCATAACGAAGTCTAGGCGGTCAGAAAGTTTAGAAAATTTTTTTCACTTAGATATAAGTCGTAATGTGCATAAACTTTGGATGACCATATTATACTTAATATTTCTCAATATTCCTTTCACTGGTCGATTCCTTGTCGAAAACTACACAAAAAAGTCCCAGATGACCATATTCGAAAAATTAAAATTTTTATAACTTTTGGTCAATTGAATTTTTTGACATGTCGTTTTCAGGCAATAACTTTTTTTATTATTATGACTTGCAGAAAACTGAATCTTCCATAAGAAAGAGGAGAAAAAATTACACATAATATGTGTCTACGAGGAAAAATCTCCGATACTTTTTTGGGTATCTGCATTTGAATATGGGTTTCTGAGCAAATTTCGGCTTTGGCTGCAAACCATAATTTCTTTCAAACTTCATCAATTTTAAAACGGAATAGTCCATTCGATGTAATTTTTTATCCTCTTTAAAATAGTATATACTTTGTTTGCAAAAGAAATTAGTCTAAAGGCCTAAAATTGACTTTTTGTGTTTTTGGCCTATTTCTGGTGTTAAAATACTCGTTCTTTGGACCATTAATGGGTCATATAGACCGACTTTCCACATAATATTTACTTTACAAGAAAGAGCAGTTAAAACTGAGTCGGATACAGCTTTTTCATCAAAATCTGAGGATACTTTTTTTGGGAATACGTATTTGAATGCTGACTGTTGAAGGCGATATTGCTGAATATTTTTTAGCAAATATTTAAAATTAGTTCTTTTGAAATATCTAGCACCCAATAATGGCTATTCCCGAATTCTTTGCAGTTCTTTCATGATCTATCACTCAAAAGTACTCAAAATGTCAAGAAATTTCATTTTTACGAGCCAAGATGGCGAAATAAATGTACGAAAACTCCTTCAAAGCCAACTATCAGGTCATTTGTGAGCCGGATTGCCAGAAAGGTCATAACCATTCGAAAGAGCAGAGACTTTTACATAATATATCCACCGATGAAAGAGCAAAACCTGTATATGTTTCAGAAATCTTGAAATTTCGAAAAAAATCGACTACAGGATTCGACTATTTTGAGCTGTTCTGCGAAAGCTGGTAAAAATGGAAACTATGTTCGAAAAACTCTACAATAATGTTTGTTGAGACGAGAAACATGAATTTGATGTTCATTTTCTACTTTTGGGTACCATCCATGGTACTTTTGCCAGAAGAATGAAATATAAAATGCAAAAATATTTCATTTCGATCAAGCGTACCATGGATGGTACTCAAAAGTAGAAAATGAACATCAAATTCATGTTTCTCGTCTCAACAAACATTATTGTAGAGTTTTCCGAACATAGTTTCCATTTTTACCAGCTTTCGCAGAACAGCTCAAAATAGTCGAATCCTGTAGTCGATTTTTTTTCGAAATTTCAAGATTTCTGAAACATGTACAGGTTTTGCTCTTTCATCGGTGGATATATTATGTAAAAGTCTCTGCTCTTTCGAATGGTTATGACCTTTCTGGCAATCCGGCTCACAAATGACATAGTTGGCTTTGAAGGAGTTTTCGTACATTTATTTCGTCTTTGAAGGAGTTTTCGTACATCCATCTTGGCTCGTAAAAATGAAATTTCTTGACATTTTGAGTACTTTTGAGTGGTAGATCATGAAAGAACTGCAAAGAATTCGGGAATAGCCATTATTGGGTGCTAGATATTTCAAAAGAACTAATTTTAAATATTTGCTAAAAAATATTCATCGCCTTCAACAGTCAGCATTCAAATACGTATTTCCAAAAAAAGTATCCTCAGATTTTGATGAAAAAGCTGTATCCGACTCAGTTTTAACTGCTCTTTCTTGTAAAGTAAATATAATGTGGAAAGTCGGTCTATATGACCCATTAATGGTCCAAAGAACGAGTATTTTAACACCAGAAATAGGCCAAAAACACAAAAAGTCATTTTAGGCCTTTAGACTAATTTCTTTTGCAAACAAAGTATATACTATTTTAAAGAGGATAAAAAATTACATCGAATGGACTATTCCGTTTTAAAATTGATGAAGTTTGAAAGAAATTATGGTTTGCAGCCAAAGCCGAAATTTGCTCAGAAACCCATATTCAAATGCAGATACCCAAAAAAAGTATCGGAGATTTTTCCTCGTAGACACATATTATGTGTTATTTTTTCTCCTCTTTCTTATGGAACATTCAGTTTTCTGCAAGTCATAATAATAATAAAAGTTATTGCCTGAAAACGACATTTCACAAAATTCAATTGACCAAAAGTTATAAAAATTTTAATTTTTCGTATATGGTCATCTGGGACTTTTTTGTGTAATTTTCGACAAGGAATCGACCAGTGGAAGGAATATTGAGAAATATTAAGTATAATATGGTCATCCAAAGTTTATGAACATTACGACTTATATCTAAGTGAAAAAATTTTTCTAAACTTTCTGACCGCCTAGACTTCGTTATGAACACTAGATATATCCCTCATAAAGTTTACAACGCTAAACTAAACAAAAATTCCTCAGGGCAGGCGCCTATACAAGCCTCCTTGAGTCTTACAGAGAGGCTCTCTTAAAAGACATCTACATATGTTGTTACACTTAATTAAAAAAAATAAAGGTTTTGTTAGCCATTTATAACCTTATTTTCATATGTATTTATACTTATCTAACCATATTTCCTTTTGTGTGGGCACTTCAACAACAATACAATGTGTTAGCGTTTCATTTCAATCATGTTTGCATGGCCCTTCCACGAGAATGCCACCATATCATCTTCACATCGTTTCTAGCAGTAATCTTTTATCTCTACGTGCACATTGCTCCCTTCTTATTCCAGAAGATCGAGAGATTAAGCTGTTGTAAAGAGCGTGCCGAGATCGCTTTTGTCTCTCTCTCTCCCTCTCTCTCTCTCTCTCTCTCTCTCGCTTTTCTTTCTCTCTCTCCCCCATCGCTGCTCGCTCTGCCTCTCTCAATCTCCTTCCTGCTGTCTTCGGTCTTTTTATTTAACCTTTTCTTCTCATTTCCTTAACTTTTTCCCTTTATGAAAATGAGGCTCTATCACACCCTCATTTTTAAGCCCCAATCTTCTTCCCGGCCAAATCTCATTTTCTGATCTTTTCCACCAGGCACTTCTGCCCACTACCTGACGATAGCAAAAATGCCACGGGAAAGGAGCCGTGATAAATGAGTGAATTGCAGGTCGAGCAAAGAGTGAGCAAGAAGGAGATTGAGAGAAAGAGAGAGAGAGAGAGACAGAGAGAGAGAGAGAATGAGAGAGAAAGAGGAAGAGAGAGAGAGAGAGACATGTGTGTGCATGTGTAGAAAGGGAGAGAGAAGATAGAGGGGGATTCGAGACTTTAGACGAGCTGTGGTTTCGAAGCCTGCGACTTGGTTGGTCCTTTGCTCCACAGCATTACGAGCCTTATGATACCCCATGAAGTAAAAGTTATTCTCCAAAGATATTTGCCATGGAGACAATCCCTACGAGATCAGCTTTCCCACATCTCTTCTGAGAGTACAACGCTCAAGTTGAAGCAGGCGAGAGAAAGCAAAAAGAGAGCCTCAGTCTTTCGCAGGACCTCTTGCTTGCATCGTCTTGTTCCCAAAGCGTTAACTATCTTTCTCCCCCTCAGTTTACAGCCATCTTCAGTTTCTGTCTACAATTACTACAAGTCTGCCCCGTGCCGTGACTTAACGACATCGAGAGTGTGAAAGCAAGAGGCGACACAGGGTTAAATACAGGGGCGAAAAGAGAGAGAGAGAGAGAGAGAGAGAAAGAAAGAAAGAGAAAGTTATAGAAACAGTGAGGTAGAGAGAGAAGGAAAGAAAGAAAGTGGGGGAGAGAAGCAACAACGTTCTCACAATTTAGTCACACCTCGACGACCGTGCCTGATTCATATGCACTTTCTCTGTCGCTCCCTCTTTCCCTCTCTCTCCCTCTCCCCCTATCTCTCTCTCTCTCTCTCTCTCTCTCTGTCTCTCTCTTCCCAACCTGCCTCAGGGTGCGCGGTCGCACCCTTCTGATTCTACTGTGGTGATCCATCCGTTCCTCTTCCTCTTTCTCCTCCTCCCCCCCCCATCATGGCTCTCTTTATCTTTTCCGCCCCATGACACCTCATTCCTGTCTCTCCCTCCCAATGCCCCAGGGAGTTGTGTTATGCCCCGGCAAGCCTGTTACAGCACGAGAGAAGCGAGAGAGGGAGAGAGAGAGGAAAACAAAAAGCCTGCTTGTGTGAGCTTCTTACGCCTCTCGGCTTTGTGTGCTGTTGACCCGTTGGTTTTCTCAGCCCAAATGCCTATATTCTTCTCGGACGGAAAGATTAGTTGTTATTATTTTCCGAGAGCAGCGTTTTGCACTGATTATACTTAAATATATCAGGATAAAAAAATCGTCCGTTGTGCTTTTTGTCCCGTGAATAGCTAAATGTATTTGCTCCCGCCATGTGATTCTCCCCTGTGCCCGTATTCTGCCGTCGCTTCTGTTCTTCCTCGCCTTTGCTCTGCCCTCGGGCAAAGTGGAAAGAAGAGCCATGCCGCTTCTAATGGCAATGTCGCATGCGAGGAATGTCACTCCTTGTATTTATGGAGATATCAAGAGAGAGAGAGACAGTCGGGAGAGAGAGAGTAAGAGAGAGAGAGAGAGAGAGAGAGAGAGAGAGAGAGAGAGTAAGAGAGAGCGAGAGATGTAACAAGCGGGAGAGAATGAGCGATCGAGGCACAATGTCTTGACTGCCCTCACCCATCAGTGCCCCTCGAATGACCATGTCCATCCAAATTGTCATTAACAGACCTCCTTGAAGGCCCAGAAGCCCTGTGGGAACAAAGAGTAAAAGCGAGAAAGAGAAAGATAGAGATAGAGGGAGAAGAGAGAGAGTACGCATGAGGAGAGCATCAGACGAAAGGAGCCAAGGAGGGCGGCTAATTGTAAGAGAGAAAGAGAAGAGAATCGGTAATGACCGCCATAAGGTTCTCGCTTGTCAACCTATCATTTCTCCTTGTTCTCCTTCCCTCTCTCTCTCTCCCTCTCCCTTTCGCTGTTGTTCTCCCTTCCCTATTATCAATTGATTACTGCATAACCCTGCACTGTGCGTAGTGTGATAGCTGCAGTTGTGTACTTCTTGTTCTCGTTCCATCTTCTTCTCATCAAGATGATTCTTCACGCTTTGCATTCCCTCCATTGCGATCATCTTTTTAAGCGTCCTTTTCACTTTCTCTCACTCTTGTTCTAATTACGGTGTAAATTTTTTTTTTAAATGCTAATCAAAGGTGAAGCTGCCTCATTCGCCTTGTCAGCTTGTAGAATGCTGAAATTTGCATCTCTCTAACAATACAACTGGTTGAAATAGCTACGGCTACTAGAAATAGGAGTTCTAACTCGCTTTTGCATTAATGACTTGTGCGCAGAGTGGGAGGAAGTGTCAGTGCAAGTGCACAGTTGCATCAATTACACATTAATTAAATATACTCTATTAGTTGGTAAAACTCGCACGAATAGAATATTTTATTAAATTTATTAAATTAGAAAATTTTGTTGTTTCACTTGCAATAGGAAATTGGTTATTGCCTATGCAAGCTGGTTTTCTCATACAGCTCAGCTACCCTCATCACTCTTTCTCTATTCTCTCTCTCTCATTATCTCTCTCTCTATCTTCAAATGTTTCTGTAAAAGCGTTGATCCTACCATAGCTTTCCTCCTTGCTTGTGGGCGTCAAAATATTGTGACAATTCTCCTTCAACCCTGTTCTCCAAAAATTCTCTAACTGCTTCCCTCTTCACAATTGCTACTGCCAATCATTCGCCATTCTATAAAAAGATATCACTTTTGCAAATGAGTGAAAGATATACATATGTTCGTAGGTACATGCATATGTACATATGTATGTACATACATACATACATATGTGCATTCATATTTCCGCAACAACAAAGTTTTCAGCAGCGTAATAAAAGAACGCTGGCAAAAACTTCTTGTCACTCGCATTCAGTACCATTCTCTACTTTCTCCCTCTTGTTATCATCCCAAGGTCAAGAACTTCTTCTTATCAGTTGTACGCCTTGCATCTTCGGAAGGAGTGACCGGCGGGCCTGTTCAAGGCGTTCGTGTCTCGTGCCAAGAATATAACCTTCTCATCACTGTTTTATGAGGTCATGACAAAAACATTAGCAAAATAGCACGTTCCTCAGCGATAAGCCATTAGACCTGCTACCCACATTTTTTTTCTTCTTCCTCCATCAGAAATGCATAGCCACTTGGTTCACGTTTTTCTCATCGTTTCCGATGTACCACCCTTTCTTATCGCTCTTTCTTCGTGCTCTTTTTATTTCACGCTCAGTACTTCGAGATGTAGGAAACCGTTTCGGCGAAATAGATTAATACTTTAGTTAATATTACATTTTTAGTTAATAGATTTCTTTCCTGAACGAATAGACAGAGATTTTTTTCTTTTCAGTATTTTATCCTTCTTTTCAGTAAAAAATTTTGATGAAAGCGGTATAAAGAAAGACGAAAAAGAATGAGAGAGTGGAGAGATAATTCAAAGTGTCGGAATCTGCCTCCCTCATTAATTGCCTTCTTCGCTTGCGTCCTTCCTGCTGTCACTGCCACATCCGGCGGAGGCGAATGAAGGTGATCTTTCGAAATGGATAGTATACAGAGAAACGAGAGAGAGAGAGAGAGACAGAGAGACAGAGAGAGAGAGAGAGAAGGAGACATAGTGTGATAGAGAGAGAGAGAGAAAGAGAGAGAGAGAGAGAAAGAGAATCGTATGGAAGCAAAGAAAGAGAGGGATTGCACGAACTGAGTTTAGCATCGCCCGCGAGCATGTTTGTATCTTCGTGTGTGTTGTCGAAGTGCCACTGCGACTCTTGTTCCGAGAGATATATTGCCAAATGTTCATAGACATTTAAAATGACAAGCCTTTTTTCTACAGTTCAACGCCTAGATACTTTTTCTAATTATAAGAAAAACACATAGTACCTGACAATTAATTTTGAACTCATTCAGAGGTCCTTCTTTCTCCTCTCAAGGACAGGAAACTAATAATGTAGCCTAAGATCGACTGGAAAAAATTTTATGGGAGAAATGCTGTCTGGCAGAAAAGGCAAGACATTTTTGCTCGGACAGACCTAAGGAAGAAAATAAAAAAAGCACGACGATTTGTTTAGCTAGAAATATATCGTGCCAATGAAAAGAAGCGAAAGCGTGTCATGTTGCACTCTTTCTTTAAGGTGTAGGAGAATGAAAAGTGTACTTTTGTCTAGCCGCCAAGTTTTCTCGTCCTTTCCTTTCCTTTCGGAAGAATTGTCGCTGAGAAAATCGCTTATCTTCGTTACAGAGATGTATTAGGCAAAAGTTGAATCCTACCGTATTTTTCTGCGCATTTTTCCCGGAAATCTCCTTTTCTCTCTGTGTTTCTCTGCGTAATCTCTCTCGTTCTCGCGAAATAACAAGACTTTTTCCTAAGAGCTCTTTTACTGATGAGAGAGAGCTAATTTGTTCTCTCGCTTTCTCTCACTGTAAATGGCAGAAATGGAACAAGGCAGAATAGAAAAAGAGGAAATCCCGTTTGTTATCATGCTGGGAATGAAGAGAGAAGGGATGAACTGAGAAAAATAGTCGAACCAAGGAAGAAAGGTTAGAAATGAGAAAACGAGAGAATGAGAGAGAGAAGAAAAGAGAAAGAGAGATGGGAGATGGAGAGTAAAGGTGCCAAGATTGGCCGGCGTCTTCCGGCAACAGGAACCGTCTCAATCTCTTCCTCTTTCTTATTTTCTCTTTCTCGTCTCTCTCTCCATCTTTCTCTCTCTCTCTTTCTCTCTCCTTCTCTCTCTCTCTCTGTATTATCGCTGTGCTCTTCCTGTCACTGAGGACAGACTCGTCGTCCAATTTACGCTGCATACGTTCCGATGCAGCGCAGATTGCCTCGAGCCCCCGCCACATGTGCACCCACCCCCCCCTCTCAAGGCCCCTTTTACGCCTTCAGATAGATCCCTCAGGGTGACTGGCATGGACCGGATGGCGTTTGCTGGTTTCCAAGCTGCATCTCACTCCCATCTTATCCCTCTTATTCAGCTTCGCCTTTGTTTTATTTCCCAGCTTAACATGACATCAATGACTTTCTTAACGTTTCTCGTTTACAAATAGTCGTCAACACTTATTATATTAATTGTAAGAAATTGAACATTGTTGTACTAAGAAATTGCATGAAGACAATTGTCCAACTTCATCATGGCCCTTTTAATATTTGTGGCTTTTTCGTATTCTCTTCACGCTTCTTCTTCCATTGCATCGCGCCTGTTCAAAGTGGCGAAAAAGCGCCACAAATGGCGCCCTTTTGCTTCCGCCTTTTCAAACAAAAGCGCTGGGGGCATCATTTTGTCATAATCATTTCTTTTCTCTCTCACTTTCACTCTCTCTCACTCTCTCTCTCTCTCTCTCTCTAACTCTCTTTCTAACCCTTTGTTCCCCGATTGAGTGACAGAACCATGCTCGGTCTCCACTTCGTCTGCACAACTGCCCGAGGCGTCTTTCGCTCTTCCCACCTATCAGAGGGTTACTTCCTCATCCCCGTGCTGCCATATAATATCCGTGATATCTGGGAGCTCCTCACTTTGAGCATTCAGAAGAACTCTGTTACATTATTTATTCTTCATTTTATTTTAAATATTAAACGCCCTATATAATTTCAATAAACATTCTGTCACAATGGAATCACGTAAACCTATTCAACCTTGAATCACTGTTTCCGTGGTCACTGACGTGAGAATGGAGGCGGTCAAGGTGCCCGAGGAAGGAGGAAAGGGAGGTATGCGGGGTAAAGAGAGTGAGAGCGAACAAGAAAGAGAGAAAGAGAGAGAGAGAGAGGGAGAGTGAAAGAGAGAGAGAGAGAGAGAGAGAGAGAGAGAGATATTGAGTGAGTGCCAGGAAAGAACTAATCGTAAGAGAACGCGCGAAGTGGTCCCATGCGATAAATCAGCCGCCAATCAGCGAGGGCTCGTTTGCTAGCAAGCAACGACAATTCGCGCTCGATCTCTCTCTCTCTTTCTCTCTCTCTCTCTCTCTCTCTCTCTCTCTGTTCCCTGTCCCTCTGTTTCTCTCTATCTCTTCTCCCTCTTCACGCTCTCTTTTTCACTCCAGCTTTCTTCGCATTTGTTCCTCTCTGCGACCATTTGTTGCCCCGGCGGTATTAATGACCACTTACAATTAACGTATGGCTTGGGAGAGATGGGCAAGCAGATGAAGAGAGGAAGAGAGGACGACCAAGAGGAAAAGATGGAGTGACGAGATTGGCAGAGATAGAGCTGATTTAGGAGGGAGGGAGTGAGTGAGAAATAGAGGGAGGGGGAGGGAGACCGAAACAGAGGAACTTGGCGCAATTCGGCTTGTTACGGAACCCGCGCTCAGCTGGTCAAGTTCCTGCTCATCTGCAACTGTTGAGAATAATCAAAGGAACATGAGACAGAGAGGAGGATATGGCAAAGATGGAGAGGGAGAGAGAGGGAGAGGGAAAGGGATCTTCTCTATCTGTTGCCATTGCATTGTTCACTCATCGTCAGTCTCTCTTTTCTCAGCTCGCTCTCTCGTATTCCACCTCTCTCTCTCTCTCTCTCTCTCTCTCTCTCTCTCTTTAACTGTCTCTGCATATCTCACTAGTTCCTTCTCTCTCTCTCTTTCTCTATCTCTTTACTTCTCTAACTCCATATCTCTCCCTCGCTCTCTCTCTCTCTCTCTCTCTCTCTCTCTCTCTCTCTTTACTCCAACCCCTGTCTCGTCCCTTTCTTTTCTTGCAAGTGCCCGTTCCATTGATGGCCCCTCGTCATTCTCTGCTAATGTCAATGTTTATTGTCTCATTCCTCAGAGGCCATCTGCGACGTCTATTCTTCCTGTCACGTCATATTTAAATTGAACGCAGTCCCCATGCAGATTTATTTACGCCTTTCTAAAGTTACAATTCTGGATTAATTAAACTTAAAAATGAATCTTTTAAGTGCCAGTGAGCCAATTTTTGCAGATAGTTTTTTTGGAAACTAAATTATTGGTTATGCGGGTGATCACAAGCATATAACTAATTTCCCTAATCTTGTGCCCAGGTCAAAATTTGCATTTTGGTCACAATCAAAACAGTAGTGTCTGTCTCGACCTTCAACTTCCTCATTCTCTTTTTATTCTTTCTCTTCCTCTATCTCTCTCCAGCTCCATCTGTCTCTATTTCTCATGCTCTCTCTCTCCTCCTTCTCCCTCCTTTAAACTCATGCCCCCGGCCCCCTCTCCCTCTCTCCCCTGTCATGTCGTGTTCTGCCTTCGTCTCGTCATACCCATTAGCTCTGCCTGGGACATTCCGCTCTGGCGCCTTTCCATGCACTCGGAACACGCACAAACAGGGAAACAGCACAATGAATCCGATTGGCCCTCCTGATTGTGTTCTCTCTGCCTCTCTCTCTCTCTCTCTCTCTCTCTCTCTCTCTCTCTTGCCCAGAACCAACCCTACTGGGGTCAGCGCCCTTGCCCCAACGACCGACATGAGTGCCCTCAGTCGCTCCCCTGAAGGACACCCTGGCAACGGAGTCTCTTCGTCTCGTTGTCTCATTGTCTCTCACTTTTATACTCTCTCTCTCTCTTTCTCTTCTCTCTCTCTCTCTCTCTCTCCCAACCAACCACTCCTCTCATGGTTCCAAACGCTCAACAGATACCAGCTCCGATATCATCTCCCTCACCATCCCTGAAAAGGCCATTCGTTTGCTTAGTTTATTTAGCGGCTAAAAGTACACTCATTTATATATCAAAAGTGCAAAAGTCATCCCAAAAAATTATTTAACTCTGTTCGAGCTCACTCATTGGTTTTCTCACATTTTCTAATACATCAATTGGAGCTGTCGAGTTTACTTCATTTTAATCACTACTTTATATCTCGCTCTTCCCCTTTCCCTTTCCTTTACTTTTTGCTATGATGCTCCATGCTAGCCTCATTTCTGGCATCGCTTAAAGACGTCCGGAAAAAGAGACACTGTTGTCATGGCTGTGTTATTATTCGTGGTTTCTCCACATACTTTCGTTTACATCTCTCGGTCTCTTCACTCTTCCTCCCTCTCGTAGCCTCTAGCAGTCAATCTCCTTCTCTCTCTCTCTCTCCCTCTCTCTCTCTCTCTCTCTCTCTCTCTCTCTCTCTCTCTATAACTCTCTTTCTTTCCTTCTTTCTCTATTTCTCTCTCTCTCCTCTTCCCCTGCCAAAGTGCCCCGTAAATTATAGCCCTGCTTTCATTCCTCCAAAGGTGTTTCCAGATCACTCACGGCATTCTTTCCCTTTACAGTCACTCCTTCGGCTTCTTCCATGCAACAACTTGAAATCACGCTTCTGGAACTCTTCCAAATGAACCACTTTTCCTCATTACACATTTTCCTTACAATATTTTTCTGGAGTCTTTAATTGCCGCTAAAAAAATGTGTTCTAACAATAAGAAGAGCAAATTTGTCGTTAGAAAGAGAAACATTTTTGATGCATACTCCCAAACTTTTTCCTTCGTGTCACTTTCCCAACGCGTGTTCTGGTTCATCATCTCTCTTTAAATCGTACATCTGATTAGCGCTTGTCTTTCCTGCTATTCCGATGGGAATTAAGCAGTGACACGGAGCCTCCTTCTTCCGATTATTTTAAGAAAAAAAATCGACGTTTTCAGAAAGAGCGTATTTAGGATGGAACTAATCGGAAAGAGGTCGTCTTCGTGTACATAGCAAAGGACTGATAGATAGCCAGGCGGGAGAGGGAAGAAGAGAGGGAGAGAGAAAGATACAAAGAGAAGGAGAGAGTGGGAGGGAGAGAACGGAGAGCAGGGGAGTGAGCGAGAGAGTCAAAGCGAGAAGATTATGGAGAAAGAGAGAGAGAGAGAGAGAGAGAATGAGAGAGATGCAGAGATAAAATTCATGAAACGATGTTCGTTTTTAGATGCAACCCCTGCTGATTGCTTCTTTCCTTGCATACACACAGACAGACACTCAAAACGGAGCATCCTTGCCCTCATTTATTTCTTCCCTCTCTCTTCCCTCGCACAGCCTCGGGACTTACACTTGAGCTTTTCTCCTACTTTCCTCATAATCCATTATTCATAAGTGCATCGGTCATCGCTCGCTCTTTTTTCATCTGTATTCATTATACTCGAGCTTCTTCTCAATCTACCTTCATCTTGCCTGATAATTAATCTCGTCACCCGGACGGTGATCGTCGAGCACGACCGGTCATCCGGATTTTACAGCTCTCCCTAGTCTCTCTCTCTCTCTCTCTCTCTCTCTTCACCCCTCCTGTCTCTCTCTCTCCTTCTATAACTCCTGATTTCCTGTTCCTCAGCATCCCTCCCGTGCTCCATCACCACGATTCCATTTGTTACTACCCCTGAGCATCTACTCGTGAGCATAGCTACTTGTCTTCTTCTGGAAGTAGAGAAAGCGGCAGGTGGCGTTCGCTAAAGCATCTCCTATCAGAGCTTCTCTGCTTCTTTCCTTTCTCTCTCTCTCTCTCTCTCTACCCTTTCTCTCTCTCCATGCTTTCATGTTCATATTACTTGGCAGTCTCTTTACAACCTGCTACCCCCTCTCCTCCATCTAACTCGACTCACCGCCTCCGCTTGTCAGCAACCCCGTTCTTTCCTCGGATCTCGCGGCTTCCCGCGGGCACTTCTTTATTCCGCTTCTTTATCTCTTTCTTTCTCCCTACCCTCGCTCGCTGTCTCTCTATCTCTCGTTGGCTACATGTGAAAGGCATCCCATGCCCTCAGGCATCCAACTCTTTTATCCTCCTTTGATCATCTGTTCCCTCTCTTCCTCTCTTCCTCTCTCCCTCTCGCTATCCCTCTCTATCTCTCTCATTTCTCTCTTGTTCTGCACATCTCTGCCACACTTTCCATCTCTCTATCAACCTTATTGATGGCCACCAACAGCAACATTTTCCTCACTATCCACGATCACGCAACACGATTTCGACCTGTTCGAGAGAGAAAGGAGAATGATGGTGATAAAGAATTTCAAGGTGATTTATGATTCGCTTGATTATTAGCCAACAACTTGTATGCAACTGGAATGTCGTTACATCATCGTGCTCTTGCTCTCTCGCTCTGTCTCTCTCGCTCTTCTCTCTTTCTCGCACTTTCTCATCCCCCTTTCTCTTTCCATCTTTCTTTCTCTCTCGCTCTCCTTACTCTCTGTCCTCCTAACTCTCTTTGATCCTTGCGCAATACGTGATGCCCGATGGCGTGTTCGCATGTGGATATTCCCATGGGCGCCTCGGGCGGTGCGCTCTCAGAGCTAATCAGGCCCGCTCGGTTGTTGACGAACGGCGGGAGTGGGTGGGGAGAGAGAGAGAGACAGAGAAAAGAGGGGAAGAGAGAAAGAGAGAAATAGAGAAAGAAATAAAGGAAAGGAGAAAGAGAGAAAGGAAGGGTGAAAGAGAGATCGAGAGAAAGAGAAATAAAGAGAAAGAGAACAAAGCCATGCCTAGAGCCGAGAGTGTGGATAAGTCCGTGTGGCACTTCTGCTGCCGTCGGGATCCTTCCAATTAAGCCTGTCTCCTTCCTCCCATGCAATCCGCACTCCTGCCGCAGTAGTATTGACCGGGCGAATCGCTGATTGACCGGATTGGACTGGAGAAGATTCATCAATCATCTAGAAGGCGACCCCGGGAGGTCTCCATGGCTGTCAGGAAAGAGAGAGAGAGAGAGAGAGAGAAAGAAGAGAGAGAGAGAGAGAGAGAGAGAGAGAGAGAGAGAGAGAAGAGGGCAATAATCGCATGATGAATGAAGTCGATCGGAAGAGACCGAGAGTCAATGCACTTTCGGGGCGACAGAATGGCTCGGAGTAGGATGCCGCGTACAGAGAGAGGGGCTGAGAGAGAGTGGGATATTGAGAGGAAAAGAGAAAAAATAGAAGGAGAGGAAGAGAGAAAATAGAAAGGCAATGAGAGGGAGAGAAAGATAAAAGATAGAGAGAGAGAGAGAATGGAGGAGAAAGAGAGAAAATAGCGAGGGAGATGAATAGTGTATGAAAGCTCGGCCGATCACGCAGTCTCCTCACAGTGTCAGAGTGACTGCATAAGGCCATTCATTCATTGTTTTTGTATATCCATGCGCCTCATCATCCCGAGTGGCTTCCTTGACTCTCTGACTCTCTCCGAAACTGCACTCTCTCCCCCACTCTCTATTCCCCTCTGTCTCTTTCTGTTCTTTTTCTCTCTTCTCTCTCACACCGACTAGCTGTCTATTGTTATATGGCTCACAGTGACCGCATGCACGTCTGGCGGCATATGTGAGACGATCTGGGCAAGGCAGCCGCGATGAGGAATGCATGGAGAGGAGAGTATGAGAGAGAGAGAGGGAGAGAGAGAAGTAGAACAAGAGAGAGAGAAAAGAGGCAGAGAAAGAGTGAGAGTGAGGAAAAGATCAAAAGAAATAAACAGGAAGAGGACACTCCTAAGACGGGAGAAGAACATCGTGACCAAGTAGAGGATGAAGAAGGAGAACAATACAATAAAGTAGGCCGTTGCTTGGCGTGCAGTCCGAGAATATACTCTTCTTCTTCCTCTCCCTCTCTCTCTCTCTCTCGCTCTCTTTCGCTCTCTTTCTCTCCCTACCTCTCTCTCTAATCCAGTGCGTGGTACACCATCCTCGTCATCCTGCTCTTATTTTCCTAACTCGTGGTCATAATTCCGCCGACCGCCCCTGAGGCGTCTTTCCATAATTTCCGGTGCTCGTCCACTTGCAACTTTCCAGCCGGCCCGAGGGCTCCAATCCCGCCAATCCCTCTCCCACTTTCTATTCATTCTTTTCTTACGCTAAAGCGCTGTCGACCTTTTTAAAGTGGACGCGAGAGAATGAGAAAAAAAACAGTGAAAATGCGTTCTTCTTTCTGATGTACAATTGTGAAACTGGTAAAGCGCGCTATGTAGCAAGATTGTGACAGAGTGGTTGACACAATGGAGATAGAGAGATGGATAGAGAAAGGAAGAGAGAGAGAGAGAAAGAGAGAAAAGAGAGAGAGAGAGATAAAGAAGAATAGCATGGGTAAAATTAGCGTTCGCGGTCACTAATGCAACTAACAGCTCGTCGTTTCACAAAGCGCAAAGCAACAAAACATTGTGTCGCTTTTCGCATATTGTTCTCCCTGTCTCTCTCCGCTCTCCCTCCTCTCTCCCTCTCTCTCTCTCTCTCTCTCTCTCTCTCTCTCTCTCTTTCTCTCTCTCTTTCTCTTTCTCTCTCTCTCTCTCTCGCGTACTCACAATTTCTGACCTCACACAACGTTTTCGTTTGCTTACTATGTTCTTCTTTGAGTGCACCGCCTGTGTCTTTTTAGTCACTTTATGTGATCATCTTCTAAAGAAGAAGCCGACTGTGAATTAGCACACGCTTTTCTACATGTGTTCTCTTTCGGCAGGGAAGAAGCTTCTTTGTCTCTCTTTCTCTCTTTCTGCCTCTCTTTCTCTCTTATTCTCGTTCTCTCGTTCTCTCGGTCTGCCTCCCTCCACTCTCTTCACTCTTTCCCTCCTTGAGAGTAGCTGCTGTTTGGTGATGGCTGTCCACACATGAAGCCTCCACTCGCATGACTGTCCATGGTGGCAGCGGCTCCCCTCCCTCGCCCTCCCTCTTCCTCTCTCATTTACCCAATTTGGGATCCACCACGATTGAACAGCCGCAGGACCGTTTCCGCACTCTGGACATCAATTCTCTTGCTCTGCCTTCATTTCTCTCTCTTTCTCTGCCTTAATCCCTCTCTCTCTTTCTCTGCCTTAATCCCTCTCTCTCTTTATCTGCCTCTATCTCTTCATCTCTCTCTCTCTCTCTCTCTCTCTCTCTCTCTCTCTTCCTGACTCTATTGTTGCATCGCAATAGCCACGTCCGTGCTTCTTCCCTCTGTCTACACAGTAACATTATGATACCGTGACCAGCAGCTTTATATTTATCCTCTTTGCTCCTTACGTTCTCTTTATTTCTTTCCTCTCTCTCTTTTTTACTCTGCTTCCCACTCCCTCTATATGTCTACTCTCTCTTTCTTCTCTCTCTTTCTCTCCTTCTCTGAGTTTCAAAAATATTTCCTCTTCATCCTCTCTCGCTGACTCGCCATGTATTTCTGATCGACATTTCCCATTTTGGATATCCTTCTCAATATTTTGGGCATAACACGTACCGTTCAGAAATAGCTTCTTTTTCTCTCCTTATTGTGGGGCTCCTCTTGGCACATTTCCAGCATTTGGCACAGTCTCCTTCCATAAGTCTTTCATTCTGATATTCTTTTACTCGATTACTCTCTTAATGGATTTTTTTCTAATATTTTCTGTCATTTTGCTGTTTCTTTTTCTCAGAATCCTTGTGTAAGTTAGCCCGATTTTCCTATTTTTCTCTTTCCCTCTGTTTCCCTCTCACTCTTTCTCGCTCTCTCGCTTCTCTCTCTGTCCTTTCCTCTCGTTCTCTCTCAACAATGCTCATAATCCGCTTGCCCCTCCGAATGACACTGTCGTCTGTGGAGCCTGTGCCGTTATGAATGACTAGAGGGGCTCACATTGTCACTGGATCAGGATTCCTCTCTACTCTTCTCATAACTTCTCTCTCTCTCTCAATCTGTTTCTCTCTTCTATCTTTCTCTCTCTCTCTCTCTTCCTCTCTCGCTTCTCTAGTCCTACAATTCACATCCATCATTCCGCCCCACGTCCATGATATGCAAATCAGACCAGTTACATTCTCCTCTCCACAAGAATTTTGGCATGCGCTTCCACCTGGATGGCAGCTATTTTTGCGTTGTAGGAAATGTGTGGCAAGGCTTGTCTGCATATTGCGAGTGTTAATAATATGCAAAAAATGGGCACGCAACGTGTGATTGTTAGAATGTGTGAAGAGAGAAGGGAAGAGCGAGAGAGAGAAAGAGAGAGAGAGAGAGAGAGAGAGAGAAAAAGAGAGAGAGAAAGAAATAGAGAGAGAGAGAGAAATAGAGAGAGATGAAAGGACGAGAGTGGGAGTATTAATCGAATTCATCGTTTTCGTATCACATTGTGGGTATATAAGGAGTCTTTGCCAGCTTTCCTTGCAATGTTTCTCTCGTTCCCAAGCGTTCTCTCAACCTTTCTTGTTTAGATAGAATAACTATTCCTTTCCTTTACATTGTCGTAATCATTTTGGACTCTTTAAATTCCGTGTCACTCCTGAATCCACTGCTTTACTTTTGCTAGCTGCCCTGTTCTAGTTCTTTTTTATTATTTTTTAAAGAATAGAATAATATGATTCTATCGCGTCGATTCCCCTCCAATCTGGATATTCTTCATTCCTCGAGTTGTAGAAATCTTGATGGTCTGAGACGTCGTGAGGAATCGGAAGACGGTTGGGACTCGTCATTTACTCTCATCACTCTCTCCAATGCCCCAGCAGTTGCTGTCGCCGCCGCGGCGCGGTCGTTCGGCCGCGGACGTCTTTTCCTCGGGCGCCGGCGGTGGTCTCTCCTCCCCGTCCTCAGCGACCTCCTCTTCCTCTGCCTACTCCTATTCATCCTCCTCCTCTGACCTAGCCGGGGAGCCTTCTGAAACCGTTGGTGCCTTTCCCTTTGGTCGCTGCCCTTGCCAAGACGACGACCTTCACGAGGTTCGTCACCGCGAGCGCATTGTTCCCATCGCCATGGAAAAGCAATACGGCGCTGGCGTCCGCCGGGCATCGGGCGCCACGCTGGCGCCAGCGCCTTTTCGCTTGTCTCCGCCACATCATCCCTCTTCAGCCGAAGCCACGCCCCCCTTTCTGCAACAACAGAGACTTCGCGGCCTACCACGGCATCACGAGCCTTCTTCTCCTCCCTCGATAGCCACCTCGGGCCGTGCGCTGTCCCTGGATGGTCTCCATCGGCTGCATCATCACAGCTACCATCCCTCTGACCACTTCCTTGCTGCACCCAGCATGTCCCATCCACCCATGACAGCGTCCCCGACATCTGCATGCACTCCCCTCCCAGCACTCATGGAAGAAGACGTCCAGCCACCGCCACCCCCTTATTCACCTACAGTACCCACTCTTTCGCGAGAGGACCAATTCAAGATTGACGCTGCTGAGAAACTCGTGTGCGCTCTTGAGAACTTGCGCGCTGCCGAGCAACGCGAGCGCGCAAAGAGCAGAGAGCAGCTGTTGTCTGCCGGAGGGAATGGCGGCGGCTACGCAGGCGGAAACCCGGCCAGTCTAGGGGGCTCGTCGTCGCTCGCGAACAGCAACTCGAGGAAGATGTCGAGATCGGCACTGGATCTGATCGGGTCGTGGCTGGGTGGCGGAGGGGGCGGCAGCAAGAGGAAAGACAGCAAGTCTTCTTCTGGGGAGAAGAACCCGGCGGATCTCGTAAGCGCGCCCGTCTTGATTTCTTCCACAGCATCCACGCTCGAATTGAGAGATCTGCCTGTAAATGGACAGGTAACACTAGTGGAAACGGGAAACTCACAATAAGTACAGCTGTATACGGTCATTCATATGTTTATCATGCAAATACACATCTCAACATAACATACATACATATGTATGTACATACGTACTAGAGCAGCACACCTATGTAGTACAAATACACCATAAAATGGTCAAGTGAGAGAGAGAGAGCGGGATGGTATGGGAGTGTTTGATTCCGTTTTACTCTAATATCCTAGTTTTTCTTCTTTTCTTTCCAGTGCAGCACCACCGGTCGTCGAGAGAGCGCGCACACCAAAGAGAGTCTTCGTGAGGTTTGGTTCATTTCATTTTTATTATTATCTACTTTTATTTTAATTATTTTTTTCTTTTTTTACTTCTCATAAACATGCGATATTGCCATTCTTTTCATCATATAGACTTGTGAAAGCCCTCTTCTTGGCAACGTTTTATTGCTCTCCTTTCTATCCTTTGCAATAAGTTTGCCTGGGTTGCTAGCAGCTTTCGTTGGTTCTCTCTTGCATCATCCTATTAAAAATGTCTGCCCATCATCATCCCAGACCCTTTTCATCTTTTGCTGGACCTTTATGAAAGGGTTGTTTTGTACGGCTGTCATACGCCGAGCGGTTTTTGGAACGACGAGTTTCGAAAACAATTTCGGGAGGATATGAAGCTAGTGTTCGTAGATGAAGTAAGCAGTCGGGATACTGGTGGCATAGAGGGAGAGAGAGTGAGAGAGAGAGAGACGGAGCGAGAGAGAGAGAAGAGAGAGAGCGAATGAGAGAGAGCAGGAGAGAGAGAAAGCAAGTAGATACAAAGACGTGGGGGAGTATCGATGTAGAGACTGGCAGTCACCTGCCTGGCATAAGCCAATTCAGGAGTCCGGAGTCAGATTCTCATCGGACCGTGTGCAAATATCTGTGCAAACACGGAAGGCGGATGACGAGGAGAGTGATCGATCCAGGAAGAAGGTGTCAGAGAGGCAGAGAAAGAGAGAGAGAGAGAGAAAGAGAGAGATACAGAGAGATACAGAGATACAGAGAGAGAGATACAGAGAAAGGAAGAGAGAAGGCCAGCAAAGTGGATGGAAATGCTGTGGAAAGAGTAGAGTTGAACGCAGGGCCCATCATGGCGATCGGGGCCAAAAATAATGGGAAAGTGACTTGTTTGATCAGCTTGCACTGGAAAGGATGAATGCCCGCATGACCCCCCCATGACACTGTTGCAAGTTTATATTCCTTTGCCAGGGAATGATTATTCATGGTGCATTCAATCGGATTCTGATGAAGTGATTTCATGAACATATTCTCGAGTCCTCTCTCTCTTTCTCTCGCTTTCTCTCTTTCTCTCTCTTTCTTTCTCTCTCTCTCTCTCTCTCTCTCTGTCGAGCAGTGAATGATACCACCACTTGCAAAGGGGACGATTATAATATTTACTGCCAGAAGAACAGAAAATACTTCCTGAAAAGCTTGCACAACACAGCCGTTATGCCCTTCTCTCTTTCTCATTCTTTGTTTCCTTTTCTCTCCTCTCTCTCTATCTCTCTCTCTTTCTCTCTCTCTCTCTCTCTCTCTCTCTCTCTGCAGATACTCTCTCGCCCCGGACCGTATCCCCAAATCGTGTTGCCGCCAAGTGGCTTCTGGATGGACGGCGTTTCCTCCTCTTCGATCACGCTCGACGAAGACATTAGCGGTGAGAGTGCAGGATTAGAAAAAAGTGCCTAGCGAATTTGGATGAAGAGTGGGCGAAAATTTTTTAAAGAAAAACGTACCTAAATAACTAAAAAGAATTTAATAAAACAATTTCAATAAAGTAATTAAAATTTCCAGGCCACCCAATGAACAGCTGCGCCCGCTTCAAGCTGGAGACGGACGACACTTCGCACTGCTATCGAAGACACTTTTTCGGACGGGTACGGTAGCCTAGAAATTGGCTCTTCCAACCTTTATTAGATTGGCATTATTAGATCGAAGTAAATTAGATTGAGGAGAAGAGTTTTGGATTTCGAGAACTACCGACTAGGCTATTAGGAAGAAAGGGATGACAGGATTACGGTAGTTCATTTGTTCTTTCCCTCCAGGAGCACCATGACTTCTACGCGCTCGATGACGCGCTTGGCCCGCTCGTTCTGAGTGTGCGCACTGAGACGATCTCCTCGCAGGTTCACTTCCGCATCATGCTGCGCACTCGCCAGGGCACCGTGCACGAGATTGTGCCGGCCAGTGGTCAGTATCGATTCATTTATCAATGAATGGATTTTTCGATATATCGTCTTCTTTTTTTATATATTGCAAGTCATTACTCACTTGTGTTCAATGCGCTACTTTCGCAACGTTTATGAGAAGTATGTATAAGCAATTTTGCACAGAAGCTATTCGCAAGTGAATATGTAGTCTTTATATTTCATTACAGTAACGTTTTTGAATAACGCGTCTTGCAGCGCTCGCCGACCGCCCTTCCGCGTCTCGCATGGCGCGTCTGCTCTGCGATGAAGTGACGACCGAGAAGTTCCATCCGGTCGCCTTCCCCGGCGGATCCGAGCTCATTGTCCAGTTAGCACAGTTCCTTTCTCTCTCCCTCGCTCTCTCTCTCTCTCTCTCTCTTTTTTTCTTTCTCTCTCTCTCCTTTCCCACTATCTCTACCTGTCTTTCACCCACTCTCATTAATTCAATCCGATACTAATCTAGATACGACGAGCATGTGCTGACGAACACGTACAAGTTTGGCGTCGTCTATCAAAAGGTAAACAAAACGCGGAAGAAGGGGGAGAACAACTCAGAGAAAGATAAAGATAACAAAAATAATCAAATGTAGATTTATGTGAAAAAATCCCCTTTGTCTGCAGACTGGCCAAGTCACCGAGGAGGAGATGTTCGGGAACGCCGCAGGCAGTCCAGCCTTTGACGAATTCCTCTCAGTCATCGGCGAGAGAGTCGAGCTGCGAGGATTCCAGGTAGCGTTTTTTAAAGTATTGTTTCGTAATCAATTTTGTTATATCACTATTGATTTACATTTTTATGAAATATGTAGATAGTAAAACTATGAGAAAAAAAAATGAATGCAGGGCTACCGTGGTGGTCTGGACACGATGCACGGGCAGACGGGCGTAGAGACGGTCTACTCTGAATTCAGGGGTCAGTTTACGCAGCCAATTCATACTTGCCCTTTTCATTCTCTTATGGGAAGGGAAGTTTTTATTAAATATAAATATAAGAAAACTGGAATTATAGGACGCGAGCTGTTGTTCCACATCTCGACGCTGCTTCCCTTCACAGTTGGCGACACGCAGCAATTGCAGAGGAAGCGTCACATCGGCAACGACATTGTCGCCGTCGTCTTCCAGGTCCGTGTTTCATTGGATATCAATATTTTTTTAAAAGATTTGTTTTAATATTCAATATTTTTAAATGTTAGTTGGAGTGAATAAGAACTTTCCAAAAAAGAGAAAATTGAACTTGTCGTGTGTCCTATGTCAAATGACCCAGTTGCTGTTGCAGGATGCGAACACTCCGTTCTCGCCCGACTGCATCGCTTCCAACTTCCTCCACGCCTACATTGTCGTGCAGCCGATCGAGCCACTCAGCGACAAAGTTCGCTATCGGGTAAGGAAGTCGTTATTTCTTACAATTCGCACGTGATCTCTCTCTGTCTCGCTCTTAAACTTCCTCTCTTTCTTTCCCTCTATCTCTCTCTCTCTCTCTCTCCCTCTCTCTCCTCCAGGTGTCCGTGACTGCCCGTGACGACGTGCCCTTCTTCGGCCCGACCCTCCCCACGCCTGCCATCTTCCGTCGTGGCCAGGAGTTCCGCAACTTCCTGCTCACGAAGCTCGTCAACGCAGAGAACGCCGCGTACAAGAGCCAGAAGTTTGGCAAGCTAGCGGTCAGAAATATTCATTTCATCTATTTTTATTTAAAAAAAAACGATTTTTAAATAAAATTAATTTACGGCATATATTTATTGTACATAAATCAGGAGCGAACGCGCGCATCGCTTCTCGAAGGACTCTACGGCAATCTGAAGGAGCGCGCTGAATTCTACGGCCTCTCCATCCTCGAGACAACCGAAGCCACCGGAGGCAGCCAGCAGTCACTCTCTATCTTCTCGACTGTCAAGAAGGCATTCAGTGGCAGGTTTGAAGTTGCCCTTTCTCTAGCTGTTTCTCTCTCTCTCTCTTTTTTCCTCTCTCTCTCTCTCTCTGAACCCTCTTGAACGACCCTTCTTCCAGATCCCGTTCAGTCTCCCAAGACACGCCGACGATCTCCTCGCCAGCCCAGCGTGCCACTTCAATGTCGATGCCTTCTCGCGCCATTCCCGTCGTGGCGAAGAAGCATCGTATCGCGAGTAGCGAGACAGCGAAGAGTACGGTATCCTCCTCGTCCTCGTCTTCGTCTGGCGCCGCCTCCTGCCCCCGACATCACCACCATCACGACGACGGGTCAGGATATTGTAGTAAAGAAAATGTGACTGTAATCATAATTAGCGAATAATTTATTCTGAACGATGACTAAATTATATCACAGGCCTCAAAGGAATCTTCTTTTTTAATTGCTAAAGTTTTCAGCAGTCTGGAGGACGAGTGCGACGGTCTCTCCTCTCTGCACCACCAGCACAAGCTCTCTTCTGCCTCCTCGCCACTCTCTTCTGGAAATGCCAAGCGAATGGCCGTATCGCGGCATCTCTCGCTTAAGAACCACGGCAGCGAGCATCGACTCAGGTACGGAATTTAAATTTGGCGCCCGAACAACAAATTGATAGTCAATAAAGGGATAAATCAGGTATTGTCTCCATTCAGAACGATCGACTGGGATCTGTCGAGTGTAGAGAACGACGCAGAGGAAGAGTATGACGAGGGCGAAGAGTGCGAACACGCTCACGATTCGGACACTGGAATGGTCGGTTCATTGTCTCCTTTTAGAATCAATCAATAAGTATCCCTGCTTGGATCTGTTATGTTACAGATTATAAAAAAATAAATAGTAAAATATAATAAATGAGCAATATTCGTGGGCAGGAGTCGATGTCTTCGACGGAGAACAACCACGCGGCGAATCGGCTGTCGTGCTCCTTCTGCGCCGTCGAGGAGCAGCTGTCACCGCACGACGCGAAGCGGTCAGCCGAGATTTCATTTTCATTTTATTTTTTTACATTTCTTGTAATATATCTTACACAAATAAAAAATTTAAATAGAAAATGAAATATGCATATGTATATGTACATACATACATACATATGTGTTTTCTACTGCTATGTATGTAGATGCGAGAATCGTAAATAATAATAAAAGCATCCTACGCCATTGCAGGCTCGAGACGCTCGTGGTAGACGTGGACAGACTGCAGAACGAGAAGTCGGAGCTGCTCAAGCAGAACGTCACTTGCAAGACGGACATCAAGAAGCTCAAAGACAGGTGAGCTGGAGAACGAGTTAGAGAGGCAGAGAAGGAGATCGTTGAGAGAGAGTGAGATTGAGAGAGATAGAGAGCGTTGGTGGGAGAGACGATAAGTAACGCAGTTATGTATTTAATGGAGATTATTAGATTTCTCCTAATGTTCTTTGTCGCGTCTCTTTAATCTGTTATGTCTCACCTCATTCGCATAAGAGATTGAAAAAGTGGGCTTTTTTGCTCACATTGTACATTTGTGCGAGATGGAAAAACGTAAATTTTATTAAAAACTTATTATGCAAAAAAAATTCATCTTTCTCCAGACAGTCGACGCTGGCGGCCGAGCTGGACCGCGCGAACGAGGAGATCCTCCGCCTTCGCCGTCTCGTCGTCAAGCAGCGCCAGCCTTCCTCGTCCTCCTCCTCCACCGCCTCCTCCACCGACTCTGCTATTCCCACCGTACACAAGACGTCTGTCGAGATATCCGCCCAGTGAAGCCCCGCCCTCTTTTTGGCGCGAAATTCTAGAATGCTATTTGCCTGAAATAAACTAACCATTAATCTATAGCCTTGCACATCGCCTCGCCTTCAAATTGATTTTTTAAGAAGGAAAAAAGAAGAAATATAATGTTGAAAATGCGCCGCCGTCTTCCTCTACCAAAACGTTGCAATAATACGCCAGTGATGAGATCCTCGAATTGTTTTGATTACCTTTCTTTTGCCTTTCTCTCTTTGCGGTAGCTGCTGCCCCTTATTCTATCCATCTTACAAGAGAATGCGCTCAACCGCTTGTGTGTGAACGTTCAATTCTCGTGTGTGCCAAATAACTCAGCCTACCTTCTCTGAATTCGTAGGAAGAGTAGAGTGCATAGTCTTCATTTCTTTCTTTTCTTCTTCTCCTACCAAAAAGCTTGTTCTCTCTCTCTCATTTTGCCACCACTCTCCTTCTTTCAGTTCACATTCAGGGTACGGTCACCTCATCTACACAGTATAATATACTCACTCAGCATGTTCCTTTGACCCTGTTCAAAGGTAGAATATGTTAACGTTAACCCGAATTGTTGCAAAGGTCTATTGCGAAATCCGAGTGTAGTCAAAGACCGCCTCACATTCTCTAGCTCATTATAAGCTGTAAGTAGGCAGATGGAGGTACATTCATGCATATGTATGAATGTAGGGAGTAGACGCCACTTTGTATGTAGAAAGAGTGCAAATCATCCGGTTATGTATATCCATCGATATAGGATCCTTTCATTTTAACGTCCATAAGCACAACGATCGAAATATTCTATTCTGACCTCTGTCATATCCATTTACTCAAATGGCATATGGATATTGGCGAGATAAATGGCATATAAATAATGAATTATTGAATGAATAAAACTTCTAAAATGACCTCATCTTCAGTCCTTCTGCACAAATGTGAATTCAGTAGTCATGAAAAGCATTAAAAGATGCTACTCTAATGGAAAGTGTCATGTAGATGGGAATATATCACGTACAAGAATTATCGTCCCCCTTTGTCCTTGACTTGCCCCCGTGACCTTTATGAAAGTACACCATTCCTCACCCTATAAAAGAGGCCCCTGGCTTCTAGATAAACACTTCTCTTCACCGTCTACACTTGTGTTCCTGTGTTCCCGCATTCCAGTGTTAATTAGCAAGTAACATAACTGAAAGAAAAGAATTTCGTGAAAGAAACAGTAGAAATGATTACATGGAAATTGGACTGCTCTGTGTTGTTTACAAGGCTGGAAATGAAATTGTTTTCTATTCTTCTTATTTTTTCGGTTCAAATTATTTGTGGGCCGTAAAATTAAATATTTGATTCGATAGAATTGACCATCCTAAAATGTTGGTTTCAAATATATGTACATACTGGGCAAAAATTTAATTTTTTTTGCATGTCAAGTTTCTGTAAATCCTCTGGAGGACGTATTGGACACGGCGAAGCCATCACGGAAGACAAGTTCCGTCGTCGAATGGGGCTTTCATGCCATACCCGTCTCCTTTTCCTCCTCATCTTCAATCAACCGACATTGGTCCCAATGAACAGAGGCTTGGTCAATGGCCGATACGAGGATACATACACCTAAATTTTTGCTAGTACATATTTTTTTAATCAAGTGGGCATAAAAATTAAATGTCAGAGGAATCGAAGTTTAGTGCGCTGACATTGAGGCCGCGAAAAAAGATACTGTGGGATGATTCCGTGATCTGTTCCTTTAACATTCATACAGTTGGTGGCATATATGTATATTATATGTGCATATGTAAATGGCAGATGACAGGCGAGACGGTTAATGATCTTTACTTTATCGTTTTATCTTTTTACCTCTTCTTATGCTTCGGTCACTCTTCCTCTTTTCACCTTTGCGCCATCTGCATCTCTTCGTTTGCCGTTCTCTCTCTCTATTTCTTGTTCTCTCCGCTGTTTGTCTTGCAAATCAAAGTGCACTCGATTCGCGTTCCGTCGATTGGCCATCGCGAGCACAGCCTGAAAATTGATGCCGATACTTTAATCATATTTATTCTATTCCTATTTCCAGCCATTAAAAATAAAATTTACATACTATCTACACCTAAATATACATTTAAGTATTATACCTGAAAATAACACTGATAAAATGGTTATTTACATACCTTGGCAACTTCCGAATCGCTTCCGTAATTATGTCGAGTGAACCGCATCACGATTACGGTTATGGTGGCGAGGAACTTGTCCAGAATGATCTCCAAGGCTGCAAAGACGAAATAAAAGGCTAAAGCAGTTCAATTTCCTATTTGTTTCGTAAACAGATTTATCTCATAGTGAAAGCGCCTTTTTCATAGGCTGAATTGCCACTCGAATGTTCATAAAAGCGAGAATATCGTCAGTGACATTATTCTCTGTCTTTTACAGTTACGATTTGACTTGATTGGGATTGGATAACGTACCGAGAACGACAACGGAAGCAGCGAGCATGATGCCATAGTTGCGGAAGGCCGTCTGGAGATGCTGCAGCATCACGGGCGTCGCGGAGTCCTGCGTCGGTGTCACGCTCAATGCAACATTATGCATTTAGCGATAGGACCAATTCGGTAATTCCAATCAATAACTCTATCATTGTACCTTATGAGTGTGATTAGTTCTTGGGATAAAGGCGTGATTAGGAACATTAATGTCAAACCTGTAACTCATGAAGGGACGCCTGTAGCGAGAGCGAATGGTGGAGAGACAACCGGAAGACATGGCAATCACACGATTCAGCCGCTCCGCCAGCCACATCATGTCACTGAGATTCCGTCGATCGAGTCGTGTTATCATATTTGTCTTTGTAAGAAACGAATGAACAAAGAAAGTAAAAATAATTCATTTATTAAAGCTTATAAGTAATTGAACAAACTCGCATGTACAAAGCAGAACTAAATGTTTACATCTAACCGAGAGATTGGATAGGCGACATAGCCAGGCGTGATGTTCTCTTCGCGGACAAAGAGAATGCGACGGGGCTTGTCCATGATGCTCACCGAGTGCTGACTAGAGAAGCAGTGCATATCAGAGAGAGAGAGAGAGAATAGAGAAAGAGAAGAGAGAGAGGGATAAGAGAGAGAGAAAGGGTAATTAATGCTTGTCCGGCTCAAGACACTAAAATCATATAAGACAATGTTGGCTAAAAAAATTTTTTTTCCAATACAGATGGAGTTTTTTTCGAGGAAAGTCTGAACTAAAATATTTTTGAAATCGACATTTAGGTACACATCTGAACCGATGAAAAATGAAAAGAATAGCAAACAACAGATCGTCGCGAATCTCAGCAATGCCCATTCGATGAGTCAGCGCCAGCTCGTTCATCTCCTCCTCACCACTTATGTTGCCGATGAATCTATTAGTTTTAAAATAATTACTAAATAAACAGGGAATAAATTTGACTACTGAGAAAGGGTAAAGCAAAACTACATACTTATGTAAGATCATCTAAATTAGAGAGCAGCCACCATAAAAGTTGAATACACACATGAATGTCTCTCTTCTGAACTGACGCATAAGACATGGAAAGCAGCCGCATGCACTGTAAGTCGTTCAGGTAGTTGCAGACTGTGCCGTTGATCTCAGCGAGGTTGGCTAGCGCCTGGGAAAAATTTATTTTATCATTGTAAAATCAGAGCGGCAGGACGCTTGAAGAGAAGTGGCTTTTACCAACCTTATACGCCCCCGATTCCAGCGCATAGAACATCTGGAAACGAGAAAAATTCAAAGAAAAAAGTGTGATTGAAAAACTCTCGATTCGTAAAAAAAAAGAAAAACCGAAACATTGCTACCGTGTCGATAGACTTGACGTAGAAGCCCTTCTTGAATAAAGACATGAACATCCACGTCAGTTTGGTACTGTAGATTTGGTTGAAGAGGAAAATACCAATGAGAGCCGTTGCGAGCAGAGCGAACATGGAGAGAGGCACACCTTTCAAAAATGTGATTTAAACCTTGTTATTTTAGATCAAACGGGAATTGATAAGATGTTGCCTGTAATCTTAATATGTACAGAATAGAAACATTGACGGAAAAAAAATTACCGTAATAATTCTTGGCTGGTTGTTTGAACGTTAAACTGCTGATGTACCACACGTACTCATCAAAGGCACGGATTGAGATGTTGATTCGCTCCGACCAGGACATTTCAGCTGAGAAGTAATAAGAGAGAGAGAGAGAGAGAAAGAGAGAGGGAGTGAGCAAGGTAGAGAGAAGAAAGAAGGCAGTGAGAGAGAGAGAGGGAGAGAGAGAGGGAGAGAATACAGGAGAGACTGATGGTGAGAATGCATGGATTGTCTCATTCAAAAGAAATCATACTTCACAGGATCATTTCTGTAGTACATATGTATTTCACAACATGCATAACTGCGTGCCGTATCCAACCTGGCCGCATCCTCTTCGCTGCATTCCACGGCCGCACCCAGAAGAGCAGCAGCATCATAGCCGAGATGGCCGCGACCAGCCCTACAACGATGTAGATCACCAGCGGGTTGAACATGTCCAGAATGTAGTCCTCAAAAGACTACCACGCTTCAAGGTCATTAGTTTATGCATAATTGTTCTCCTTTTTTTAAACAAGGGCGTTTAGAAAAAAAGCATGAATAAAGAAGAATACAAACTTTTTGTTCGAGTTCATCCAGCTCCCTCTGCAGATAACCAAAGGCAATGGTGTCGAGAGGAGTGGAGAAGCGAACGCGATGAACGTTTGTCGCGTAGATTGGCACCATGTGAAGGCCGAGATCGACGGTGCCTGAAGCGGCGCTCTGGTACATTCGCTAATATAATCTTAATTTACTACGGTGCTATTTAATTGAGCTCTTCAGTAAAATCTTTTGTGAGTTATCAGACAAAAAACATCATCATTCAAAAAAGAGCTCCAACAATGCGCACATATGTACAAACATAGTTGTATTTTAATATTAAATAAAATAAATAAAAATAAATGTGCGACCATTGGCGACTACGTCGACGAGCTCGTCCTTGGTGGGCAGCGAGATGCGCACTTCTCGATAAGGAATGCGTGCTATACGCAGGGCAGCCAGCATGAACTCCACGTCGATTCCTGCACACGAGTGGATCTTCTCTTTTCCAGTTCATTATAAAATAATAATACATATTTTATTGTGTATGCTCCGTTCAAGCTCTGCCCACCTGGCCTCTCACAATCCTCGAGAGAACAGTCGTCGTCAATTAGTGAGAATTCTGGATTGTAATTGAGAGTTGCAACGCGGATCGGATGAAGGAACAGATGACGGCGAGAGGAGGCAAGTAGTGAGGAGTCTGAATTCTCTTCCTCTCTTATTCTCTCTCTACTTCTATCTCCCTCTCTCTCCCTTTCTCTCTCTCTCTCTCTCTCTCTCTCTCTCTCTTTCTCTCTTTCTTTCCTTCTTTCTCGCCCTCCCTCAAAAACCATTAAAGCTATCCAAGCGATCTGGATATTCGGCAGTTGTCGGACGAGATGTGAAAGGTGATTTAGTATTGGACGTGGATTTGTCTCCTTTGGAGGGTCGACGACCAGCTGTAAATTCTTCCTCGAGTGGAAAGGTCAGCCAAAGCGGAGGACGGTTGACGACACCATCATGGGCATGGGCATCTCAAGATATGAGGTCAATGAGATGGTGCATTTCGTGAATAGATCCGGGTATCTCTTCTTACCTTTTACTGCAGATGATAGATTAGAATGCCGAGGCGCTAGCGGAAAGGTCAGCCACAGCGGCGGTCGCATCATCCTTTTTATAATTACTGCAAGTGAGGGGAAGCGAGAGACACACTTAGAGGAATAGTGAGAGAGAAAGAGAAAGAGAGGAAAAAGTAAGTGAAAGAGACAGAGAGAGAGAGAGAATGGAAAATTAAAGATGATATTGATGAAGCGGTGGAAACAATGGCTCATTCTAGTAGGTCAACTTTCTTGGTCTTGTCTGTTACTCATAAAAATCCTAGTTTACATAAATAACAAGATTGAACAAAGTAAATAAACAAACTCGCGAATCTTCCTCGTCAATATTTCTCTCTCTCTGGTTGTGGGAGTGTTTCGGAAGACAGTGAGGGAGTCTCTCTTATTTGTGACATCCGCCACTCATGGCCAGACTCCGTGCAATCATATTTTCACTTCTCTTCCATTTCACGTTTCCCGTTTGTTCCGGGACAGGTCCGTGTACCTGGCAAAGAGGCTCTTAGACCACGTCCGAGGGAGACCCTCTCGGAGGAAACACGACACCTTGAAGCAACCAGGAGAAAGAGCAATTCCACTAGACCAATTCTTCTTGCAATGAAAACATTGATTTTTTTTCTTAAATCAATGTTCTGTATTGAAATTATCAGTAGTTGATTATTATTATCGTTGTTGGTCTGAAGTTGTTTAAATTTATTCCAAAATTTTTTGAGTGCACAATGGATAAATTAGGTGTTTGATATAAATGTGTTATGGTGTAAAACTCGACTATTCGGTATCGTTGCTGAGCACACTATATTTAAGTTATTTTGAAAATTTTGTCTGCAGTTTGTTTGCAGCAGTCTTTGGTTTGATGATATTTTGTTTATCTTCTCTGATTACTTATTTACATTTCTCTTCCAGACTTTGACCGTATCGAGAACGTGGCGCTGAAGCTGACGCCACTTCTCTAAGATGTCATACGACTCGAGAATTCCGCATGTTCCCCAAGGTTTGTGATCTTTCGAACGTGTAGCTGCTCTTTTTTTTTTATCTTGTCTCTTAACTTTTCAAATGAGCTTAAACCAGAAATGTGATCGTTTATCTCTACAATACGCTAGAGATGTAGTGTTCTTAATGCTTTTCAGCCTTCAAACATTTTCATCCTAATTGTTGTCCTATTTTATAGAACACAGCGAGCGAGAGGTGATAGAGAAGCTGGCCGTGTTTATTGTCAAGAACGGCCACGTCTTTGAAGAACGCACGCGCCATGAACAGGTTCGGGGTACATTTCCTGCTGTAGTTTTCAATATGAAGTTGCTGAAAAGGTTCATTTATTTTCTTATTTTCTGTTTTCTTTTACAGATTAATTTCCTTAATTGAATTCCCTTATTAGAAATTTTTTAATTAGATTCTTTTAAACTTGTGTGCTGCTTTAATCATAACAATAATAACAATGCACATCAATTCTACCACGATTGCTGTTGAATCGATTTATAACAGTTTTATTTTTAGGCCAATAATCCTCGCTTTGCCTTCCTTTTCGGCGGTCCATTCTCGGATTACTACCAGTATTGCCTCTTCAACGAACGCTATAATGGTATGTCGTTGTATTGTGAGATGTTTTATGGACCCGTTGAAATACGGTATTGAATTTATGCATGTCGACAGTAAATTTTCTTATGTTAAGTCCATAAGGTTCTGTTTCGTAATAGAATAATTGCGTCCATAAATTGATTTAATACTAGCTCCCAGACGCCGTTCTAAGTTGAATTTAAACTTCTGAAATGAGAAGTACCCTTCTTGTAGTTGCACACGGTCTTCCATCTGGATCACGCGATCCAGGTGCGTTGGATGCTGGCCTGCCCATGCCGCCCCCTCTTGGCATGCCTCCTCCGAGAGGCCAAGCAGGGAGTGATGGTGGAATGCCCCCTCCCCATCCGGGGGGCCCTGGAGGGGGAGGTCAGCCCGCGGGTTATCCTCCACCCTCGCAGGCACAGCACCAGCAACCACATGCTTTTGCTGCCATGCATCAGCAGCACATGCAACAACAGCAACAACAGCAGCCAGGATTCGACTTTGCTGCTGCTCAGGTATCTTAGTTTTCGTAGAAGAGATAAACTATTCGTGCTTAAGAAATTATATTTTGGCTGACAATGAGATATTTACTGACTCATAATTTAATTTGAAGTTTGAAAAATGTTCAAACGGCGTTAAACTATAATCTGTATTATTCACGTTTTCTGATGCCTCTTGGCGTTGTCGTAGTGATAAATTTTGATCCTGTCTAATCACACAAAACGAAACGATTATTGTGCATATACAGATAGCATGAAAGTTTAATTGAATTTCAGGCGCGCATCGAGCAACTTCACAAGGAGATCACGGACAGTGAGCGAAATCTCCAAGGACACCTGGAGAATATTACTCCGCAGAAGGAGGCGAGCATTCCTTAATTTTTTACTTTTTTTATTTGTAATAATGTGATTAACAGCTGTTTACTCCATTCAAACCAAATAAGGACTACTTTATTTTATCGCATCATCACATTGAATTAGTTTTCTTATAGTGAACGTACTCATCTATACAAGCTTATTATTGTTTTATAAATGAATAATGTCCTATGCGTATTTTAAGACGCTGTTTCAAAACGCGATAGCAGACGCAGAAGCTGCGAAGATCTCTGCTTATCTGGAAAAGGTAACTCGAGTTCTTATAGCGAAAAATTTTAAACTCTTGAAAACTCTTTTTCTTCTTCTTCTAGCATAGATGTATGTTTTCGGGATTTGCCAGTTTACACTTATTTTTACACTTATACATTTTGAAGGTTCTTGCTGTACTTGGGCTAGAGTAGACCCACAGAGATATATTTCCCATCTTAATGGAGCATTGTTTTCTCTTATGCTGAATTGTTTAAATATGTTGCAGGTCAAACTGGATGTGACTGCACTTGATGTGCTTCTCAATCAACTCATCGGAAAATGTTCCAAAGATGTTGTCTCGGTGTGTCCAGCAAGAATTTTGTTAACCGTTATTGTATATTTTAATTTATTTTCAATGACAACTGATGTCCGAGTTACTTGGAGTGGTTAAATAGAAAGTAGAAGAAAAAGATAGTAAAAGGGGATCTCATGTGGGAAGAAGTTCGGGCTGGGATATTACTCTGCTGTTAAATTCCATGTATTAGCTATTCATCTCAATGATGCGTCTTCAGGCAAAACAAAATTAAATGTTCAGATAGACAGCACACTCTATCTGGTTGCATATATATGTATTTATTTGGAAGTATTTTGTGTTTTAATTATACTTCGTCTAATTAATTTATTTTTATCTATTTATATTATTGAAATATTTGCTTTCTTTTCTTTAGTCGATGAAGAAATGGATCTTCGAGAACTGTACAACGGACCAGCTACGCGAGGTCATTCTCACATATCTCCTGCACAGGTTTCGCTATTTTTCCCTTTTTAAATACATTTTTCCTCATCATAAATGCATTTAATTTTGGAAAACAGTTCCAAACTTTTAGCTGTTGCTATCGATATACATGTTTCGTAGTATAATGTTAAAAAAAATCAATTGCATGTATAAATGTGAGGAAAAAAGAATGATATATTGATTTTACATTATACAATAATTTGCAGAGTACGTAATCCTTCTGGGACCGAGCAGTTCAGACTGCACGTTCTCTACTTGATCAACGACTGGGCACACTACTGGTCAGTTCAGTCACATTTCTTTTTCGTCATATGTTGTGGCTAGCCTTCGACAACTTCCGAGAAGAGTAATATGTGCGATTTATTTATTTATTTATTCATACATTAATTTAAGATGTGATATATTCAAACAAATGATTGTCTTCGTTATTTCTAGACTCGTTTTTTACCTGTAGCAAACGAGGAATCAGTTTGGATAGTAGTAACATAAAATATAGCACTGTAGAGGGAGAAGAACTATGAACATGACAGAGGCACACTTTTGTATTGATTGAAAACGATTCAAGTATAAAAGAACACTGATTTAGTGCTTTATGGCTGAAGATACTGTAAAAAGAATCCAGTGATAATGAAATTTAATAATAAATTTAACAAAAGCCTAAATTGTTCAATTTCTCAGTCAGCGGAAGAAGCTGGACGGCGTGCGCCAGATGCTCTCCCGCTACGTACCGCAGCTCTACGCATTCGCAGCGGATGCCACCCAGGACGCAGCCACAATGGAGAAGCTGGAGAAACTGGTCGGAGTCTGGGAGGGACACAAGTACTTTGACGACAATTGTTTCAAGGTAAGAACATCCATCTTTTTATGCTTAAATAACAGAAGGGATGGCACAACGGATTTAATCTATCTTACACTAGAACTCGAAGTGTTCTATTCTGATTCTTAGATATATTTACGATTTTACGTTATACTTTCCTTATTACAGCAACTGCGAAATCCTTCTGCTATCATTGCGAACTATCGGACGCAGCTTCAGGCCGAACATCAAAAGGTTCTTTTAAAGCAATTGTTGGGAATCTCTTTTTCGCCACCTGTTCACGGCTGCCCTTATTTTGTTTAAATAGTTTTGTTTTGAATGTGTTTCTCATTACCGTTTTTTATAATAATAATAATTCAATCTCTCTCTCCCTCTTCTTTACAGCTTGGTCAGCAGATCCTCTCCCAGCTGCAGCAAACCTACTCGAGTTACGAGCAGCAGCATCTCGAGTTCTCACAGCACATGCGCAACCAGATAACTGCAATCGAAGCTCAGATCGAGATGGAGAGGGCGAGGCAGGGTCAGTGGGGAGAGAGAGAGAGAGAGAGAGAGAGAGAGATGGAGAGGGTGAGGCAGGGTCAGTGGGGAGAGAGAGAGAGAGAGAGAGAGAGACGAAAAAGTCAGTTTTATATAAATGAGGGGACGGAGGGGCTGGATGAGATAAGAAAGGGAAATTATGAAGAAATATGCTTGAATTTGAGTTTTCTAATACAGTTTTCTAATATGACACTATTGTAATACATGGATACTGTATTCGGATACCGTATCTTTCCCCCTCTTTTCAGCCGGGCCGCCAAAGCCGCCAGCACTGATGATGGGAGGGGCAGGGGTGCGTCGATCCCGCTTCGACACTGGCCCCCCTCCAGGCCAACTAGTGGGTGGAGGTCCGCCCCCCGGTGGGCCAGACGCTGCCTACTCCTTCCCGCCCCCACAACCCTCCGGGCCACCGCAACCTCTCATGAGCAAGCAGCTCGGTTTCCCTCCTCCGCCCGAGAGACCACTCTTCGAGGAGAACTGGCGGCCTGGATGGCGCGTTCCTGGAGGTATTATAATGCATTTATTGGAATAAAATTTTTTTTAGATAAAGCAAAAAAAAATCTCATGAAAGTAATATTTAGTCTCATCTCTAAAGTGCAAAATTTATGTTTGTTATTCAGGCGACAGTGATATTGACGGCGAGGCGATGGATGGAGGATCTACTGGTTTGCATTTCTTTTAATTTATACCCAGAAAACATAGTTTTTTGTCGTTTCTTTAAACTTCTTGACATCATGGTTAAAAAGGTAATATTCAATTCACCCAGTTTTTGATCTACAAATTCTGTTTTTTTTCTCTCTCCCAATATGCCTTTTGGGCTTGATAGCCATACCCCACCACGTTTCCCTCAGCAGTCGACAGATGCATTTCTGTTGTACATTTATTATTGCTAAGTAATGTTTTCTGTGTAGATTGGAAGATTGCATAATTTCAGAGCCGGTGATGCCGAATTGTCCGTACTTTGCTCTCCCGGCGGGCCTCATGGTGCCGCTCATTGAGATTGGCGACATAACTGTAAGCAATTCTAACTTAATATTAACATTATAATTATTATCAATTGAATTTTAAGGATTCATGAATTACTTATATTGTGAGGATGTTTTACCTTTCCCAGCGGAATAAGTCAGTCAACGGATATTCTCCTCTCTTTGCAGTTCAAGCCACTGGAAGTATCCAAGCTACGTGTTCCTCCTTTAACTCCTCCGACCCCTCAGCTTCTCATGGCCATGGAAGCGTTCTACGCACCTACGGCACCGGATCGGCCCAGAGACTCGTTAGAGCTTATAACATGAAATGTTACGAAATTTGTATTATTACCAGGAAAAGATACTTTTTTATTAAGAAAATGAAGCGAGCCAAACAATCAGTTTTTGCCGGTTTGCATGATGTTTTAAAGAGCAATTTTTTATTCAATAAAAAAATATTTTTACTACAAGATTATTCAGATTTGGCTGGGAGAAGGGTCTCTTGCAAGACTTCTTCGAAAGAAAACAGCATATACGCCAGGTATTGATTTTTTGATTCAGTTTAATGCATTATGTTTTTATCACTTTCTTATGTTAGTTGTCTGATGAAAAGACTATACTTTTCAAAGTTGAAATAACTACTCACCATCAGACAAGTAGTATATCCTTGTCAGCTTCTGGAAGAGTCCAAGTGTGTGGATGGGGTGAAGTTCGATGACCTCATCACGAATCGGCCATCCGCCGCAGAGTTGGAAGAGGAGCAGCAAGAGCGGCTGAGGACGAGGCTGCGGAGTGTCGGAGTTACTCTTGGAGGTGGTGCAGGAGGAGCCGCCGCCAGTGGAGCGGCGGCAGGAAGGTCAGCTATTTACGATGACATCTCGGGATTTCTAAGAATTACATGGGTGAGAATTGAAACATCCTTTTAGATATTGCTAACACTTACATTTAATACCGTTTAACTAGAACATTAATGGGAAAGTTTAACAAGCACATCTAACGGTCAAAAGTGTATTTGCCAATGCTGAGAATTTCCAATATTTAAAATATGCGTTAGCTGTTTTTGTCCCAACGAAGACCTTAAAATGAAACCGTAGTGGATGAAGCGAGATAGAATGTGTTATTTATTTTAGCTGACTAGTACAAGAAATGTCTCTATTAACAATTTGTTGCAGAAATCGCGGAGACCGTTCTCGCTCCTCCTCCCGTGGCTCTTCTCGCTCTCGCTCAGCTTCTGCCAGTGGCTCTTCCAGAACATCCTCTCCCAAACGCGCCCGCTCAAGGACAAGGTTTCAATCTCTCTCTCCTCTCTCTCTCTCTCTCTCTCTGCTGTCCATCTCTTTCTATCTTTCTCTCTCTCCCTCGCATCATCTCGTTCTCTCTCTCTCTCTCTCTCTCTTTCTCTCTCTCTTATTTTCACTTCTCTCCTAACGAAACCACTTATTCATTTGATGCTCCACCTCTTTCGCGTGGGGATATGAATTGAACAGCGGAAAATGTGTGTGTGTATTATGTAGATCGCCTAGTCGCTCACCTCGCCGCGTCCGTTCCCGTAGCTGCTCTCCTCGGAGGTGGAGAAGGTGGGCCCGGGAGGCACTCGAGAAATTGAAACACTTTTAGTGGCATCTGTGAAACCTGTCTGAAGCCCTCCTTTAATGGACGAAGATTATTTCAAAATGAGCTTTTCTTGAAGTTTTGTTAAGAAAATATCTTCATAGAATGTAACCCAAACAGTCATATCAGAACATTGTGATAATATTGTAGTCAGAATAAATAATTTTTCCTTTCCAGAAGCCGCTCCGGCTCAGCTTCTTCAGGCGGAGAAGACAGACCGACCTTCGGCGGCCCTTCTTCTAAGCGATCGCCGTCTCCTCCCACAGGAACATTGTACGTGAGAAATTAAATACCTTTTACACCATATTTAAGCTTATTTGACTTGAAATATTTAACTACCGGTTTGAAAGTAACGGTCTCCTTCAAAGGTAACTACTGCTGCTATATTATGCCCGACTATTAAGAATGCGGGAATGGAAACTGGTGTATCATATGAATTTTAACCACGTATGTATACATGCTTATGCAACAGCGTAATAAATTGAAAATTGAACCGGCGAGCCCATTAAGTGAACGAAATATGTTATGCGGGATGAAATGTGTTGTAATTGGGTTGAAAACTTTTAATTATTTGTGTAAAAAGTATATATTTTATATATATCTTTATTTAAAAAAAATGAAATTTGAGCCTTCCTCCTCCGTCGGTCTCCTTCCGCCTACAACAGCCACTCGGCACGGACAACAAGGGAGCTCAGCTCATGCAGAAGATGGGCTGGCAAGGCAAGGGACTGGGCGTCGATGAGAGTGTCAGTTATCGTCATCTTTTGTTTATTTATTTGTTCATTTTTACCACTTCTTGACGACTGTTAAAGAAGATCCCTTCCTTTATCGAATCATGATTGCCCAGACACTCTCTTCATTGTTCCAACAATGGTGAAAATGTAACAAAAATAGTTTTTAAAAGATCATTTGTGATTTATTAAAGGTTAAATAATCAAATTTGCATTATTTTTAGGGTATCCAAGAGCCGGTGTCTGGAGGAGAGATAAGAGAAAGAGACGAGAAGTACAGGGGACTCGGAACGAGAGATGATCCATTCGAGTCGTTCAGGTGGGAAGATAGAGAGAGAGAGAGAGACAGGCAGCGAGAGCGAGAGATAGAGAGAGACAGGCAGCGAGAGCGAGAGAGAGAGGAGTGAGAAAGAGAGACGGAAGAGTTGAGAGGGAAAAAGAAAGCGGGAGAAAGGTTGATTACTAATACTTTCTCCTTACGTGTATAATTTGTAATAAATTAATTTCTTGCATACGACCTACTGTATTACGGATATTCTATATATTATTAATTATTATTTAAAAAAAATTACTGTTGTTATTTGCATCTCGTTTAATTAAATCTGAGCTCACTGATTTATCTCTTTTTTTAGAAAGATATTTTTGCAGGAAGTCGAGAAGCGGCCGCTACCACGAGAGGTCGATGATGTACAACAGAGGAGCAATAAAGGAGCCCCCGCCCTAAAGGCGCTCATTTTGAGCTGTCATGTTTAATTATGTTTTTTATTCTTTAGTTCCGTGACAACACATTGATTTGCTTGCAGCGATAAAGCATTAAAATAAATGACACTCTCCTTGAACAGAATTGTTGTAAGGTTTTACAGAATTGAATGGGTGAACAATGGATTTAAAATAAAATGCAGAATGGAAGATAAATTCAGCGGTAGCTGAACGACCTAGCAGCCCTTCTTTATAATAAAATGTTTGGACTTGCAAAATTGGTTATAAAATAGGTAGATCTGATCAATAATCAAAGTTATGAAATATTACAAAACTCAAGGGGAATATGCAGCCCTCTAGGCAGCCGTCTTTCTTAATTCCTAACACATCTTTCTTCCTCCTCTCTCTCTCTCCTCTCTCTCTCTCTCTCTCTCTCTCTCTCTCTCTCTACTGTCTCGTACTGTCTCTTTCTCACTCGCTCTTGTTTCGCTCACTTACGTGCTCTCTCTCTCTCTCCCTTTCTCTAGCACTCCAACTCCCTCTCCTCTGTCTCCTCTCTGTCCCTGCCCCTCTCTCCCTTTCTTAAGCTCTCTCCATCTCTCTCTCTCTCTCTGCCTCCCTCGCTTTCTCCCTTCCGCTTTCTTTCTTCTCTCTGCCCCTCTCTCCCTTTCTTAAGCTCTCTCCATCTCTCTCTCTCTCTTTCTGCCTCCCTCGCTTTCTCCCTTCCGCTTTCTTTCTTCTCTTCTGTGAAGTGTCTTACCGAGCACCAAAGCCACGCCCACCCATGAAAAAGTTATACTTCAATAAAAGTATCCTGTGGGGCTCCGCCCACAGCAGTCATCATGGAGGCTCAGCCTCGATATTATTTTTACACTGAAGATTTTGCGAAGAAAAATGTGTTTCAAAGAGTGTGTTTAGAAAGCAGGTAATTTATTTATTTTTATTTAGTATTCGGCATAGAATATTCCACATACAAATGATATTATATTTACATTGGAGATTTTGCAAAGAAAAGTGTATTACTGAGTGCAGTACTGTCTGATGTTCTGCAAAGATAGTGTTAGAAAGCATGTGACTTTCATCAATTGTTCGAAGAATTCACTAGCATTTAACAATGTCATAAAATTCACCCAATTTAATTTTTCGTTACTATTCGATTTCAAGACGACATAGAATATTATACATTAAAAGGTTATTATATTTACATTGGAGATTTTGCAAAGAAAAATGGATGTAAAAGTGCAGTACTGTCTGATTTTGTGCAAAGATTGAAGAAAAGGCAGGTGAATTTCATCAATTGTTTGAAGAAATTCACTAGCATTTAATACAGATTTGACACGTTTTTTTTGACACATGTACACTCCTATCTTGGCCAAGTTCCAGTAGGCTTGCGGGATCTCTAGGTGGCGAAAGGCCTCCAATAGCGTTCCTCTAAGGCTGTCACTCTCTCGATACTTTGTAGGAAGAGTGAGTGGACGGCAGGGGGCTAGGCTCATGAAAGTAAGAGAGATTCGAAAATATGTAATTTATTTTCATTCTGCAAAAAGGTGGATACTGCAATTGAACTTGTCTCTACTATATGAGCGTAATCTTCAAACTTGCAAATGTCCATTGACATAGAATTAAGAATTTGCCCTTGCAAGACTTGCATTGTAAATTGGTGCATTTGGAGTTTTTATAATCTGTAACTCATATAATTTCTCCGTCTTCTGTTCAGGTAAGAAGCGAATATTTATTACTTTGGTGCTTATAATCAGCCAAATCTATCCAACGTTAATGAGAAAGGCTGTGCTATCCCAACAACTAAATGTACGTCTATCTAGGATGTGTTAGATAAAGTGGTAAGTTTATAAATCTTTGAGAAACTGTAAAAGAAGCGCATCTGAAGACGGATAAATTAGAAATTGTGTATGAATTCTTTCTAATGGTAAGAAAGGCAACAGCATTAATAATTCTGAATAAGGAGCGCGAGTGTTGAAGCTAAGGAAGGCTTCTGGTCAACTTGCCACCGTATTCCTTTGTCAGACTAATCACGATGACCTGATTAGTACTCACTTTCCGGGAAAACATGACTCATTCCTACCGTAGTTCTTCTAGCTAACAGGATTGAGAAATGGTGATAAAGAAGAACGACAGAGTAGCTGGAGAGAAAGTCAAACGGTGGTATTAAACGAATGGAATGTGGAAGAAAAGAAGAGGAGTCACTGCCTAATTGTTGACTTCAGAATACAACAAAATTTATTTTCATTTTTCCAAGAAAACTAACATATGTACATACATCCGGAAATAACATGTCATGTTCACTGCGATAAAATTTCAGCACTTTGTATTTGATGGGTCGAATCGCTCGATGGCTCAAAAACGACACAACGATCCACAATAATATACATTACAGGGGAGTGGTGGCTAACAGTTGTTATCAGGAGCCACTCTCTTGGGCAATAGGAGTATTCACAGGCGTAAGCAATGATAAGATGCCTAGACAAGAGTGAGAGAGACGGAGAGTGAGAAAGATTGAGAGAGAGAGAAAAGATGGTGTAAGAAAGGACGAGAAAGATAAATGAAAGACGTGGAGGCAGCGAGCGGTATGGCTATGGTCCAATGTTGACAGTACTGGCCTCTTGTTTTGATGGCCACAGATCTTCTCAAATTTGGCACAAAAATAATCTAAACCTTTTTAAAGTCATTTATTTGACTAGACATTGTTTGCCAGTTAAATTGACCAGTAACAAGTGGATGTGTTAAAGTAGGCCTTTCAAATCGGAAGCCAGTAGCTATTTGACAAATATGCTGCTTTTGAATCACTTTCCCTCTGCCACAAGCAATTTTGTAGCGCTTGATTGTTTCCTGCTTTTTCCGATATATTTAAATTAAATAGATAAATTACCTTGTTCATAAATTATAAATTAATTGATACTTTTTCAAATGATGGTAGATATAAATAACAAGCGGCATTTAGATATCATCGGTAGAATGCTGCTGACACCGACTATTAAGCTTCCTCTGAAGCTGCTCCTGGTGCGTTTTCTGACTTGCGAAAAATTAAATTTATAAAAGATATGTATGTTTGCATATCGTCAATTTTGATTAAAGTGACCATGGCAAGGCTAACCATGTCATTTTTAAACTAGAGCTGCTTCTTTTGATTAAACTGTATCAAGAGATGCGGACTTTTATTATTACAGCCACTTCTTCTGTCGCTGCTCTTTGCAAGCGATGCTGCGAACATGAACACAAAGTTTGTGCAGATTTATTTCTTTTCGTTAGCGAACGAGCAAAAGAGAGAGAGAGAGAGAAAGAGAGAGAGAGAAAGAGGGGGAGAGAGAGAAAGAGAGAGAGAGAGAGAAAGAGAGGGAGAGAGTAAGAAAGGGGGGAAGACATGCAGATAGATGGAGAGAGAGTGTATGTGAGATACCTTGTCAGATCAGCAGAGATCAAAGGCAAGCTTCGCTGCGGAGCTGATCCGCTGAAGGATGTTGTCATCCGCCTCTACAAGGACGAGATAGAAAGTGGGTGACTTTAATCTTTTTTCAAGATGTAGTTTTAACGTGTTTTACTTATTTATTTATTTATTTATGTATCTTCGATTAAGATGTGGCCACACCGCTTACAAACTAATGGAACAGTTGCTCTGAGACCGAGAGAATTTCTGCAGGCATCGAGAACCTCGTGGCGGTCGCTCGTTCTGGCGCGGACGGCGCGTTCCGCATCCAAGGCGGAAGCGGAGGCGCGTTCGTGCCGCGCGTCCGTTTCTTCCACAAGTGTGACGACGGACCCAAGCAGGTAGATCAACATGCATACACATTCAAAGTGGCTGAAACAACACCAACATCACATTCTTAGAGTCCACAGTGTAAAGGTTTATTGAGACCCTGAAATATAGTTTAAAAAAATTCTCGATGATCTTTAGACTGGCCATCGCTCCTTCGGCTTCACGATTGCCGGGGAGGGAACGGGCAAGTATTTGGCCAAGACGCCCTTTGACGTAGGCACGCTCAACCTCGAGGTATGCGCCCATTTCGTGTCACAATCGTTCCCTGCCATAATAACAAGCTTAAAATATATTGAATCAATATCGAGTTATGGCAGGAAAAGAGAAGAGAATTATGCGTTGAGTACTCTCAGATGGCTTATCCGGGCGAGAAGCGGGATCCAAAGTACAAGGAAGAGTCTCCTCTCGGCGCAGAAGTCACTTGCACTGGCGAATCGTGCAGCTTTCCCGCTTGAGGAAATGGAATTATCGTTGGAACCAACCGAATTTCATCAATAATATTGACTTAAGTAATTGCTGATATTTGCTTTGCTCTAAATGGTGTTGTAAAAGTTTTTAAAATCAAGTGCAGTCAATTTAGACAAAGTATGTACTCCGCATGTATGTACATGCATACATAGATACTTTTATGTATGTACATAAGGCTATAATCGTATTTAAAGGAATAAAATTGTTCTAGCCGTTACTATAAATTTCCAAACCATTTGACGGCCTTGATCGAGGCACATTGAGGTACTAATAAGACCTTTTTTAAACACTCACGCATGAACTGTGGATTCCCATCTGGTTCGTTGGTTCTATCACTATTAACATTCATTTGCTCCCTACCTCCCCCCTCTCTCTCTTTCTCTCCTGCAAGAGATACAATGTGTCACAAACGAGAAAAGTGTTACGCAGATGAAGGAGTATGAAAAAGGGAGATCTGCCGGGCAGGATTAGAGTGGGATTACTTTTGGGTTTCTCTTTGAGCAAAATCTATGAATCTAGTATCTGCACGCGAATATTTCATAAGCGAACTGCAGTTTTACGATTTCTAGGTGAGTAACTCAACCTCTTTTATTATTTTCGATTAAAACATTCTACATCGCCTTACAATTAGTGCGATAAACAGGGTAACTACGGAATATTGCTTTACTTGAAGGAAGGGGCAGAAACATTCAACAATGGTCGTCGTCTCTCTTACTCTGCTTCTCTTTATTGCCAACGCAGCCGCCGATCTCATCGGTCCGACCATTCAGTATTTTTCTTACCCTCTAATTTTTTTGCGCAATTTGTATGTAGAGCAAATTTTTGGATCCTTTGAATTCTTGCAGATCTAACAGCCGAGGAAGAACGATATCTTGCCGTGATTCAGTCACTCAAAAAGGGCATGGGTAATATTTTTTGTAAATTTTTTTTAAAGAATATGTTCTTTGAGCAAGTTATTCCTTTGAGTAGATACATAGCTTCCTAGCTAATATTGAATATACATATATCGTACCAAGAGAAGGAGCAATCCCTGCTGCTCGCTCACGGCGCGTGGCTGTATGGAAGCAGCGATTGGCAAGGACAACTCGTTGAGCTGTCCTCTGCCGCATATCGACTCGCACTTCATGCAGTCAGGGAAGAAGCAAAGGAGAAGGTCACTCTGTACACTTGACTTTGATGTCTTTTTCTAACCATATGAGAACAAAAAAGTGGTATTGCATCTAATAAAAAGAAAATCTTCGGTACTTTTCCCTTCTTTGTGGTTAATGCCAATTAGTCCTACAATTACTCTTGCAAAGATCGTTGTCGCAGATTCCTCTGAATTAGACGAACGCCACCGAATCGAGAAGATGCTCCCTCGGATTCGGCACTCTCAACGACGGCCTCTTTCAACTGCAACCGGAATATAGACAGAAGAAACTACGCGTCGTCGAGCATCCGAACAATCGACTGGAGATTCCATTCACGATGGCAGAGCTGTTCGAGAACGGTTGGGGTGTACTGTAGCCACTTCTCTCCTCTCTCTCTCTCTCTCTCTCTCTCTCTCTTCAAAAAATTTCAGCTATAGAGATGCGTCATTGCAGCCCTAGATGCTGAAACATGAAAAGATCTTTCTTCCATGTCAAGGTTCACGTGAGCGAACCCCGATGTCCTTCTCCTTTCTGCCTGCCATCGGCCTCCTTCTCAATGCACAACCATGGATGACGTCACTGCGTAAGCAGCTGCGAGTCGGCTGTGACTGGTACAATCCGGCCAGCGTCATCAGGGCAAGCACTTTCATACTTGCATATATTTCTCTACTTAAACATAAAGTCACTTTTCTCGTTTCAAAGAACATATTAGTGTATTGGAGATATGACAAAGTGAAGAAAATATAGTATGTAGGTGTACTCGGAGGACTTTCCCCCCAATGCCGGACTCCGCCCCACGTCGGCACTGCTCGTTCCTAATGAACTCGTTAGTAGATCTCAGGCTTCTTCAAACTTGCTTTCCGAAGCTTCGGAATTCGACCACAATTCATGTTTAATTATAATTTTAATTATTGGCTATATACGAAATCGCTCTGAGTTCAGCAACGTCTTCTGAAGAGGTTCACTATGGACAGACATAAGATAGCCTTGATGACTGTGATGTTTGGAGAATGCTTGGCATTCAGCCAACTTTACCGACAGAACACCGACGACTTTGAACAAGAGGTTACTTTTCTGTTTCATATGAATTATAATATTTATTTATTTATTCAATAATCGTTTTATCGTCTTGTTGTTAATTTTTTCATTATTTTTCAGACACTCCGATCATTCCAACTGATCCTTGACGTCTCCTTAAGACTCCTTCAGCGCAAGTACGGAGTGGCCGCAACCATTGTTTCCGGGAAAGTAGAACTCTGAATAACTCCATATCTCTCTCCTTCTCCCTCTAATCTCTCTGTTTCTCCGGTAGTTCTAAATCCATAACACTCTCTGCAACTTCGCAAGATTCATAAGCACCTGAAACGTCATTTCGAGCGAGTGCATGATTTAGCAGAATGTATACATAGAGGAAATGACCACAGTCTCTACATAAATCGGACGAGACACAGCCTGCATAATTTTTCGATGATCGTCCCATTAAGTCAGAACTAGTCACTTTTTGTCCTCTCCATGCATTTCTCTCCGCAACAGTTTACTAACACAATATGAGAAGGCCACAGCAAACTTGTTCCGTTTCCTGACCTCTAGTTCTCTCGATAAACTCCATATTTCGCCCTCCTTTTGCCACCTAAAACTCTTCCATATTAAAAACCCCTTCCATCATTTGTAGAGGACTACACTGTCATCTGTCAATTGGCTTGGGAGTGAGTGTTCGTGACTTTGAATTCATCTTTGATGTTCTCTCTTCATGATGACCGATAGGGCTAATTCATGTTCATTGCCTTCTACATATGTACATACATACATATGAACATAACATGGCATTTGTTTTCATGAAAGTAAATGTATATACATAGTATGTATGTATGTTATCTATGAAATCTTTCCATGGAGACTAGAATATGACTCCTCGTGGAGTGAGTTCAACAAGAGAGATTGAGTCGTTTATTACATCTTTTTTTATAGTTTCGATAAAACTCACAATGTCCACGGCTATGTCAAAGGCTTCTCTAAGCTAAACCGAATAGCAGTGCGTTTGTGGATGAGAGAAGAGAATGTGGTCAAAATGTGGTCGATTTATCAATTGATAATTCTGAATTTCTGCTTTTTCGCACTCATTCCTCGTTTTAATTCTTCTGCCCTTCCAGAATTCGGCCACTAAAACTACCCTTTCTTTTCTTCCGTTAGACTTTACTTTGAATTCTGCAAAACTCATTTCTAAATTATTTTCTTAACAATTCAACTGTACATGTATCCATTCTAGCTATGACTGCCACGTGGCTCCACTCTTCCAGGAGACAAGGCATTCCTGTCCACAGCACTAAAACCTCCTCTCTCTATCTTTCTCCGCAGATTTCAATCACATTCTCTCCACACCCGCCAAAGTCACAGAAATGTTCTCTTCGCCCAAAACTTTTATGGTGGTTGCAATCTCATTCTATTATTATAGATAACAACACGTTTTTACTCCAATAGATTATTGGAAATTTTTTTTGAGCATTCTAGAAAAGCAAGTGTGGTGCAAGCATTATACCATGCATAATCAGGTTATCTTTTTTTCATTTTAAGAAATTTTTCTTCAGGAATCACTAGTTTTAGAGGCCACGTGCGGTGTCCCGGAAGGGGCTCTCCTATCTCCGCTCCTTTCCCCGGTATTATTTCACGATCTCACATCAACTTTTCACTCTTCACTTGTCAAATGCTCTATTTGTATTGATTAGGGAAACCATCAATCGACTGATGGTTCAAAATGCTTTCCTCTCCTATTCATGCAAAATGTCAACTCAATATCAAGCACTAAAAGTACACAATTCTTAACCTTGGTAAAACGTTGGTCGCCTCCAATCTATCTCGTCATTTCTATATTTCTCTACATCTCTCTTATTTTCATCTCTCTTAAACTCTCTCCATGTCTCTCTATTTCATTCTCTATGGTCGTGATCAATGTGTGTATGATTGAGTGATTAATTGATCCCCTCCTTTTCTCCTTTGATCATAAATTCGAGTGCCTGCCGTGGAGTAGCGTGAAAAGTGTTCTCGTTGTTCTCTTTCGCTTATTCTGTCACTAAATGTTATACTTCGATGATGCACATCAAATACCAAATTCTATTTTAGCGTTTGCTCTCTGACGAGGAAAACTCTTACAAGCAAACTTCCTTATTCTTCGTTGTTCTTGTTTGGCTGATGTCTCCAATATCATATATTACATCTAAATTAATATAAGATATTTTCTTTTCTTGTTGATTGTTGGTTGCTAAGGTAAGGCCTGTCTAGTGCGCTTCTTGCTGCGCTTTTTATTGAAAGCAAGCCCGTTCCTCTATCAAAACATTATATATAGAGAGAGATCTGTCTGCAGGTCCTTTCAGCAACACAAACCAATTCATGAGCAACGTTCGGTGCAGCGCATCTTGAGGTACGCATTCTTTATTTTAAAAAAGATAACTGCTCATATGCGTCAGCCCCTGCTTCTTTCTTTACAATAATTCAAAGTTTGCCCATTGTCACATTCACATCTATCATGAATGCAAGGTCGCACTGCGTTTCAATCTCGTTCATCGGTTCAATGTTTCCGTTCACGAATAGCGTTGACAGTAGACGTTAAGTTTAAGGAAATGTAGTTTCTCCAATTAAGTGTGAGCATACATATATTAGATGATGCTAAGGTGTAGACTAGGCCAGCTTTCAGCTTGCACTGGAGAGTGTGAGATGTCTTCTCGAGGGCAGTGCTCTCGCCAGCATCTCTGGCTCTACATTATCTGCACTGTCATTGCCTTCTCCTGTAACTGGCAGTACGGCTTCTCCTCCTCCTATCTCAACACTCCCGTCACTGCATTCAAGGTTTGGAAAGCTTAGTCTAGGTACAGTTATAATTTCAAGAATGGGGTTTCGGTTTATCCGATTTTGAGAGATCGGTTATTTCGATATTCCAGAAAAATTCGGATGGCACTCGTTTAATCGAAACCGAAACCGAGCACAATTATAGCGTGCAAACAGTATCATATGATTGATAGCGGGAAAACCAGAAAGATTCAGTTTCTTTTTTTCATCTATTATATCAAACGGAGTTATAGAATAAATGTACATATGTACATACATATATGTATGTATATGTACACATACACTTACATACCTTTTGATTCACATCTTATTTTACTAGATGATTAGCAAAACGTGATCTGATTGAAGGTCTATCTAAATGAATCTTTTGATCGAAATTTGGATAGTACATCGATCGACATCATCTGGGATCTCATCCAGGTTGGGAATCGGCTTTTGTAGGTGGGATAAGAGGTAGAGAGAGAGAGAGAGAGAGAGAGAGAGAGCAGATTGACAATGAGAGAATAAGAGAAACGGAGAGATAGTTAGAGAGTGTAAGAATTCAGAGAATAAGCAGACTGAGAATTTTTTTTAAAAACCATTTTGAGAACATTTGGTTCGTGGGCTACTTTCTCGGAATCTGGCTGTCTCCTCTGTTCAACGACAGAATCGGCAGGAAATGTTGGCCTTTTGCCTCTCATGTTTTTAATGATATAACTATGGAAAAAAAGATTAATAATATCGTTGAAATAATGTGCTTAAAGTTTGCTTTCAGATGGTTTGATAGCGGCGAATTCGATTGGTTTGGTGGCAGCGGTGCTTCAGTTCGTGGGGGTCTGGCAGTTACAGCCGATTGTCCTCGTCATCGGTTCGCTCTTACGTCATCATGGGGATTATGATGAAGAATTCGAGATGGAGGAGGAATACCAAAAGTCTCATTCATTACAGAGCCCAACTATTCTTTGCAGGCAGATTAATCGCGTCGATCTGCACCGCAGTCTCATTCCAGGCCAACATCCTGTATTTGCAGGTTGGAGAGAGAGAGGAGAGAGAGAGAGAAGAGAGAGAGAGAGAGGGAGAGAGAGAGAAGAGAGAAAGTGGAGACGGGAGTGAAGGAGGAGAGATTTGTATACAGCCTGTCCATTTGGAACTCCTTAGCTTAGTCAAATAAACAATTCTAAATAACTTGATTGAGGAATGCCCGCCGACGTCTCAAAGAGGCGCGATTTCGTACCTCTCCGAGATTGTCTTCGCTGCCATGACAATCGTGGGCACGATGCTGGGAACGGACGAGCTCTTCGGCGACAATCTCCCCGCCCTCCTCGCTGTCAACATTCCTCCTTGTCAGTTCGCGATTGCTTCATCGATAGAAGCGATTCCCTCCTTTTGCAGGCCTCCTTTCTGTCGTAGTCATCTTCTTCGTTCCTGAAACGCCAAAGTTCCTCCTCGTCCATCGCAGAAACCCGAGTTTGGCCGGCGCGTCCGTCCGATTCTTCCAGGTGCACCCGATTCACAGCGACGTTACGGATCAAGTATTCTCGTTGCAGGGTGCGGAAACCGATGTCGCTGCGGTTCTCAAAGAGACAGAAATTGTAAGCCTGTACTCTCTCTCTCTTTTTCTTCCCTCTCTCTTGACTCTCAGTCCATCTGTCTACATACACTCAATATTGCTCTTTCTGTGATGTCTCACGTCTCTCTCTCCCGCTCTCTCTCTCCCGCTCTCTCTCTCTCTCTCCAGGAGATGGAAGCAGATCGTGAGGTGATCTCCTCGTGTTCGTCCGTGGCAGACTTGGTGCGTGAGCCGTACCTGCGTCGTGCTCTTCTGTTGAATGTCGCTGCTCTCCAGGTGCCTCCTCCCGTTCCATCTCTCACCTTTCTCTGTCCTCCTCTCTAAGCCTTCTGATGAGCTGCCACGGCGGTCTTTTAACGGTGTTATCCATATCCTTTCTTATGCCTTCGCATTCTCTTATCAATAACTTCCTTATTCTCTGTTCCTACTTTACTAGGCCTCGCTGACTGCTTAAGAACTGCGTGGCCTTCTGGGCGGTGATCTACAACTCGACGCAGTTCATGAAGGACATCGCAGTGCCCGAAGGGCTGGCCAAGTGGTCGACGACAGCCATGGCCTGCTGCTACTTTGTTGGCACCGTCCTCGGCGGGCAGATCATCGACAGGTTTTTCCTCTTTTATTTCATTTCCGTTCATACCGTACATTTGGCGGCCTCTCCAGGGCGGGACGCCGCAAGATATTCCTGCCATGTTCGGCAGCGAATGCAGCTACTTTGGTGTTCTTTGTTCTCTTCGACGAACTCCGCAAGTGCGGAGCTGGCGACTGGTGGAAGTGGGGCGGCGTCGTTTCTCTGCTACTCTTCGGATTCACTTATGGGTATGGCGGAGGGAGGGGAATGGGGAGAGGTTCAGAAGAGAGAGGAGGATGGAAATGAATCACCCGCGATATCCCTTGATTCATTCGCAGCCTCGGCGTTGGCGGAATCGTTTGGTTCATCGGCGCTGAGCTCTCGCCTGACAAGTACCGTTGTCTCATGCAGTCTGCGGGATACAGTATCAATGCGGTAAGTTATCATTAACTCTTGCATTCTTTCTCTCTCTCTCTCCCTCCCACTTTCTCTCGCCCTCTCATTCCTCCACAACTCTTGCAGCTGGTGATAATCGTCGCGACCTTCTCAGTGCTGCCGCTGTACAACGTACTTGGCTCCTTCTGCTTCCTCATCCTCTTAACCCTTCCCGCTTTCTTCGCTGTCTGCTTTCTCTTCCGATATCTTCCAGAAACAAGCGGAAGGGAGGTTCACGAGATCGTTGCCGATCTAAAGAGAAAATGATTCTCTCTTGGCTTCCTGTTTCCAGCGCTCCTACATACCTAACTAGTAATTACAATTGGAATCGGTCATGCATTTAATAAAGTGGATAATTCGACATGAGTCTAAATTGTTAGGATAGTTGTATATATACATAGTAAAGAGTATACTAAGGGAACTTAGCTGTCCTTTTTGAATGTATTCATCTGCATCTAGTATGTATGTACATAAACAATAGTATTTTAAAATAATATATAAATACGTGATATAATGTCTATTCCACTCTTTCTCAACCTAATCTCTTTTCAAAGTCACACCAATAAATTTCATCTCCTTCTTATGGTCGCAGAACTTTATAAAACATGTAAAAAATGACTTACTCGATAAAGATGACGTTGGATCATTGAAAGCCATCAAGAAGGTTTCATAGATTTGGAAAGATATCAGTTAATTTGTAAAACATCTTGCAAAACATTCGTACTTGTTCTTCGCTAATATACTTATTTCTTTTTCGAGCTTTTCTTTATCATTTTTGACTCGCTTTTAAGTGCTGCTAAGATTTCAGAACATCATTCTCGCTCTTTTAAAATCGCTAATTAAAACAAGAAAACTAATTGTAAAGCAGATTTTTCATATTCCAAAAGCAGAAAAGTGCTATACAATTTACATATAGAAAGGGTAGCACATTGCATATTCACTTGACAATGATAAGATGATGATAATGTATAATTGATAGGTTATTTTCGACGAACAAGTTAATGAGGTGGCGCCCTATTCTCGGCGAGTTTTCAATTAGATGATCCGTCATGATCAGCCATGGAAGTGGACACGGGTCGTCGCTCCACTTCCTCTTTTGAGCCTTGACGCATGAAGACATCGGGGACGATGATGCTCATCTCATGCTTGAAGTACTGAAGAGGAGAAGGAAGCTTCATCTTCTGTTCCTTTCTTTTCTCACCTCTCTTTCTCATCCTCTCTATTCCTCTAACGGTCGCTCCTTTTTCCGTTCGCTCTCTCTCTCTCTTTCTCTCTCTCTTACTCTCTCTCTCTCTCTCTCCTCACCGCATGGTGTATGCTGTGCTTGGTGTCATGATGATGGTGCTGCCCGGCTGCGCCCTCTGCCTCTGCCACGTCGCTGTCATGCTCGATGGTCGTGCGGTTCTGGCGGCGGATCGCGCCGCGCGCCTCCAATGCACGATTCATTCGCTCGATCATGACTCCGAGGACCTGGAGAGAGAGAAAGAGACAGAAAGGAGAGACAGCGAGGGAGAGAGAGATAGAGAGAGAAAATAAGAGAGGGAATGAGAAAGAGAGGGAGGGAAAAAGGAGAGAAAGAGAAACAGAGAGAGAGAGAGAGAGAGAAAGAGAGATAGAAAGAAAGGAGAGAAAAAGAAAGAGATTGGGAAAGGGAGAGAGTAAGATGGAAGAACACGAAAAGATAGAGAGGGAGACCTCTCGCCAAAGAATGATGGCGCAGTCGATATCCGCATGGTTGAGCATCTCATTGTCGTCCAGTCTCAAGGTGTCCGCGGATGCTTCCCTCCTTCGGTTTTTCTCGGCGCCCGCCGCGGCGTCCTCGCCTTCGTCGTCGTCGCATCTTGCAAAGGAGAGATGCTTGCGGAGCTCGGCGCGGAAGCGCGAGACGCGCCGCCGCGCCAAGAAGAAGTAGGAAGAGGCCGAGTTGCCTGACCGCCGCCCGCGTCCCTCCACCGCTGCCGCCATCGCCCGCCGGAAGTGGAAGAGCGTGCACTCTTTGAAGACGTTCCAGTAATGCGATCTAATGTGGCAAGCCGTTTAATTCTATTATCTGCGCCATTTTCTCTGCTCTCATAGGTTATTATAAATAATTTGCCAATGTCATTAGTTTTTTCATCTAAAGTCGGTTGGACAGAGCGACAATGCATTAGCGATATTAATAGAATGCGAACGAATGAAATTGACTTATCGTATGAATGAAGACAAAAGTCAATTCAAAGTTACTCTGAAACTATATTTTAAAAATTTATATCAAATATTCTTTTAAATTATATTAATAAAATTTGGTTTGCTTGTTTTGAAATTCGCAAGGCCGACTTGAATCCGAGCTGCTCCTGATGCCTCGCGTGGATGTTGCCGACGTTGTCGAAGAGAATGGCGAGGGCGTCCGTGTTCTCCAGATTCTGTACGACGCTCTCGATCACCTGAGTGCACGATTTACAAGATTCCTATGTAAGACTACGTTCTTAGAATTATTATTATTATTTTTGAAACCTTGGATAAACGTGTTAATTCTTGCCTGAATGAATCGCAGCGCGTGGAAGGCGAGCTCGCTCGGTGGCTTCTCCCCTCTCTCTCCGTAATGGTGATGCGGATCCTTCATCACGAACTCGAAGAGAAGTTTTGCGTCAGGAGCCTGGCAAACGGTTTTTGAATCACGGAGGTTGTTAGCTTGGCGGGAATATCAGATTCCTTAGCTTCATAGATCGGTTAGGCAAACATACGTATTTACTTATTTACATATTTATCATGTACGCACACAAGAAGTCCAAAAGTTCTAACGTACCAGCTCGAAAATCATCTCGAAAATGCTGACGGCGATTCCTTGAAGATCACTAAAACAAGATTCCTCAACTTAAAAGGGTCTCGCTATGAAATTCGCTCATGCTATGAAAGCTGAAACTAATTGTTTGAGAGAGAAAGGTCATCGGGAAATACATATACTATTCAGAACATTGATCAGTGCAAATTTACAGGATATTTCGTTTGGTGACTTGGCATGCAACGAACGTTTTGTTATGCCTTTAAACCTATTCGTAAACACAATAAGTAATAGTGTATTGTTTACATGTCATTTTTAAATGATAAAAGATGACCAACCATTTGTTTGTCACTATTCGCAGGTGAAGCAAATTCTTTGAAATATTTTTTCAAGTTAATTATGAAGAAAGTCGCTGACCGAGAAACAATGTCCCAAGAATGACGAAGAATCTCGCGGTCGCGTGCAGTTAAAGTAGCGATGAAGCCGACCATCTTTTCCTGTGAGATTCCACTTTGTCATCCTCACCTAACTTCTTTTACAGAAAAATACATACATACATGCATGATGTCGAAAAGCACATTTTGTGAATGACAAGTTGATTTATTCATGAAGATGGATCGAAAGTGGCGCATGTATGTAGAGAAAGTGAAGATAGAGAGAGAGAGAGAATTACAATGCGAGATTGTAAATTACTAGGAGAGAGCGAGAGGATTTGAGAAACCAAGAGTAGAGTGAGAGAGAAAGCTGGGGAAAACGTTGACTTTGTACGACAGCGCTAACTAAGCAGGACAAATGAACACGCGATTTGGTTGGCGGGCGGATATTTGATAGCGTGTGCGAGGAAGAACTTGCAACTCTCAAAGATCCCCTCCGGCCGGATGTGGCAGCCTCCGTTCTGAAAGCCGCTACAAATCACGGCATTCTTCCACGAACGGCGCATCCTCAGCGCGTTCCCGGAGGAAGCACATCAAGGGAAACAACACGTCAGAGCAGATTGGAGAGGGAGAGAGGTGAGACAGAACGAGCTAGAGAGAGAGAGAGATAGAGAGAGAGAGAAGAGAGCGAGGGAAGAGAGCAGAGAGGATGAGTTACAAAAAGGATATGCAAACAGGGACAGATGAAAGTAAAGGAATGGTAGGACCAAAGAGGGAGAATGATGAAAAAAGAAGAGAGAATGAAAAGCATATGAGAACGAAAGCAGCCAAACACAGTCCTTAGACACAGAAGACAAGGGGAGGAAGAGTAGGAAAAAGAGGGAGAAAATGGAATAGAGAGAGGGAGAGAGACGGAGGGAGAGAGAGAGAGAAAGAGAGAAAGAGAGAGGGAGAGAGAGAAACAGAGACGGGAGAGAGGGAGAAAGAGACAGTGAGATTGGTTTGCATCGAATGCGCTCTGCCCATGGCTTCTCATAGACTATTCAGCAGCACTCAAAACACGCTTAATTCCCCTTGCACAAGAGCGGACGACCCGCATAATAATAGCGTCAATTCCCTGCCACTTTATTTAGATCATGTGGTTGGAGGTTCGTCAGAGAGTAGAGAGAGAGAAGGAGAGAGAGAGAGAGAAATCAGAGAAAGATAGGACATAGTGGGTAGAATGATAGAGAGAGAGAGAGAGAGAGAGCGCGAGAGAAAGAGAGAGAGAGAAAGAGAGAGAGGACAGAGAAGGCAGAATAGAAAGAATGCGAGAGAAAGAGAGAGGGGGGACAGAGAGGCAGATAGAGGAAGAAGGAACAGAATCTCAAAGAAACAGAAAAAAATGATCAGGGCTCTTGCAATAGACGGCACCATCACTGAGGCTTCTTCTGTTTGATGGCATACGAAAGTGGACGGGTGGGCGGAGCATCTCTTTTTATTCTCTAGTCAAACTCAGCTTTGATAGCGGAAGCTGCTGTCGGCGACAGTTTTGTTTTGGAAGAGCTCTCTCTCTCTCTCTCTCTCTCTCTCACACACCCTCTTTCTCTTTCGCCATCTCTCTCTCTTACATACTCTTTCTCTTTTCGTCCTCTCGCTCTCTCTTGCACCCTCTTTCTCTTTTGCCCTCTCTCTCTCTCTTCTCACTTTCCACATGCCTATGAGGAAGTGTCCAATTCCGCAGGAGGATTACTGAAGGGGACTGTCACTGCTAGGCGTCGGTTGCAAGACGGAAGAGGTGTGCATCTACAGAGGCGTCTGGGAAGAGTTGATTCCGACCGGAATGAATTCATTTACACGAAGTCAGCTCCACTTCTAATATCATCATCTCTCATGGAGTTATTATTAGAGGGCGCAAATGAAATCATCAAATCAAGATATCAATCATATTCAGAGTGCGCATGGGAAATATACCAAGCCTCGTTCCAATGAACCTCGATTCCAAATGAATAATTCTAGATTCGTTTCCAGCGCTCCATAAAACCTTATCCCATGTCTTTATTAATGATAGATTTCAGACAAAGGAAAAAGGCAACACCGTGTATTCCTTCCTTCTTTATTCTTCAAAGCAAAATAAATTTTACAATTCACGAGAAGAACTCGTCAATCTTCTTACAATTAGCCAGTCTTCTAGATTATTAGGATTGCATTCAAAAGAACACTTAAAGAACAGTTACTCCACACAGTGAGGCAAAAATAACAGGCTGATTACAATGAAAACGAGAAAACTTCACAGAGAAATCTCACTTATGCTAACAGCAAAAAGATAACAACATTACTTTGTACAGTGTTGGGGTGATGAGGAGGGGGGGGGGGGAGGAGTATTGGGAGAAGGAAAGGAAATGAAATCAAGAAAGAAACTGAGCAAGCTCTAACTTCTTAAACTCATTTGCATATTAGGTACCGTATGTCTCCATTCAGCGAATTGACACCGAATAAAACTGATAGGTACACCGGAGATACAACAATTCATTTGGGTAGCAGAACTATGTATACGGGTTGGGAAGAGGAAAAATTCTTCTAAGAAAAACATAGAGAAGTGAAAATTAGGGAATAAACTCGTGATTTCATTGGGAGAACCGGTTCTGCGGTGATACACCGAACACGATCCAGTAGAGGAGGGGCATAAAAGAAGGACGGGCGGGGGAGTTCGGATGTTTAAAACAGATCCAGAGGAAAAGGAGATAGGCAACCCATCTAAAAGGGCATTTCAGGGGAATGCAATGCTCTATGTATGTATAAGGAACCAACAACTCGTGGGGCACAAAAAAGCATTTTCATTTTGGCATGACGGCTTGTTGAATTAGCTTGAAAGGGTGGCTTTAAGTTTTAAGAAATAATGGGAGGAGTGGGCATTCAAAACGCTCAATCTCGTTAGGAAGGGAGAGTTTAAAATGAATTTCTAGATATGGCTAAGGCATTTTAAGGTCAGTAAGGCTAACTCGCTTAAGGCACACAAATACGCGCAGGAAGCATGTAAATGCACATGGACACAAGCTTAAAAGACACAGATAAGCAGACATCTGTAGGATAAGATATGAACTAATTCATGTTGCTCTCTTTCGCAATTTGAACGAATTAGGGAGTGGGCAAAATGCCAAGAATCAAAAAGTCTGATGGGGAGAGAGAGAGGGAGAGAGGGAGGGAAAGAAAAGGTCACGCCTCAAGAGTCAACGAAATTGACAACCTGAAGTAAGCAGCATATGAGGTGTGCAATTTCGAGAGAGAGAGAGAGAGAGAGAGAGAGAGAGAGAGAGAAAGAGAGAGAGTGAGAGAGAGCAAAAAAAAAGACTTTTCTGGAATGAATCTATTTTCTGGTTGCCTATTCGCGACAGCCTTACAATCCCAGTTTTAGAAAGCGAAACACAGCCTTAGCTACTAAAGAGGGCCCACTTTAGATGAATACATCTGTTGGAAAGGAGAGGGGAAAGCTATAGTTACATCATCAACAATAAAAATATACAGAGAATTTTTGTTACTAAATTCATCATATGATTGCAGGGTTACAATGGAGTCTTACTCTAACAATATTAACAAAAAATAGAGTAAAATGATCATGCATAATAGTTGAAAAAAAACACTGAGTGCAACTTTAAAATGAATATGGAAATGGAATATCATATTGTGCTAGTATTGCACGATGGAAAGAGAGAAGGAGCGGGAGATTTGAATGGTCTTGGCGGGAAATATAAATGTCACACCACGAGGTGTTCTTGGCAGAGTGCCAATAGGTCCTCCTTAGATGGCAGAGCTGCACGAGTCGAGGAAGGTCGTGACATTCCGAGACGCGCCGCAGCACTGCTGAGCGAAGCCGTGGCCTGCAATCCTTTTCGTTTCTCAAGTTCATCTTTTCGTCTTTTTTCAGTTTTCAAATTGATAAAGATGAAGCTGAAAACATCACCTCAGAATCCCTTAGAACTACATTATTTTGGATATGACGTAACAAGATTTTTGCGCACCAGCAACCACTACACTTTGTTGTGATGGATTGCTTGCCCTGGCTGTCCTCCGGGTTCGTTCTCCCTCTCCAATTTGATCCTCCTCTCACTGCCCTTTCTTTCCCTTTCTCTCTCAATCCCCCATCCTCTCTCTCTCTCTCTCACCTCCAGCATTGGTGTTGACGGTGACGTTCTGGGTGATGAATGGCTGGAGGTAGCAGGGGGCGGAGAAAGCGGCCTCTCGCATACCGAGAATTGCTTGGTACGTCCCGAGGATTCCGCCAAAGACGGCGACGGCTAAAGAATTATTATTCGAACAAATTCAAAGTTTATAACTCCGACTTGTAACAAACACGATATTTTTTTTATTATAGTCAAGACAATAATAATATTTAAAAAGCTACAGTCCTAAAGGAGAGGCTGCCACTTACAGAGCACAACAATGTTGATGAAGAGCGTGGATTTCTTTGTGCGGTAGAGGACACTGCAAGATGATCAAACATTATTGGCCTGCGCTCAAAGATGCCTCTATGGAGTAGATTAAGAAGTAACAGCATTCTGTGACATATTACATAGCTTTGCCTGTGCTTCCTAGCTTCAGCTCATCCAATTTTTCCCAACAAACTTGTATCCTTCACTTTTTGTTTCCCAACTCCAATTTAGTAGCTCGCTAGCTTTCTTCTCAAATATTCAATACAGCGTATGTACAGGAGTTGTATAGTTTAATTAAAACAGTGATTAAAGTAAACTTACTCTCTGAATGAAGGAATCTCGTCTCTCTTCCACTCGTACTCCTCAGCCGCCTGGATGTACATGTAGAAGAAGGAGGGCAGCACAACGCAGCCAAGCGGGATCGTCGATGCTCCCACCACGTTCATCACCTGTGCCAAGATCTTCTTTAGTTTCACACGCTTTTTTTCCTCTTCATTATATATATAACATTTCTAGATGGAAATGACTCTCTGGAAAAAAAAGGATTTCGTATATACAGCGAAGATCGAAAAAAAAGCGGGCAAAGATGATTTGGGGAGAGTGAAGATTAAAACTGAGTATTCTACTAATGAGAGAGAGCAGCCGCATCCAAAACAATATGGCGATATTAAATCTGTGTCTTTAAAAAAAGGTGGGTACAAGAGTCCGCCAAACGGAATAAATAAAAATAAATAGATAAATAAAAAATAAACTTACAGGGAAGAAGTCGGGGACAGTGAGACCGACAAAGACGACGGAGAGCAGAGCGCAAGTGCGCACCACGAAGCGGCCCACGCCGAAGTCTGAGGGAAATTACATTATTACTAAATATAAACAAAATGAGTAACAGAATTAATTCACTAAGTTATTGCCATCGATTAAACTCCTTTAAAAATGCATTACTTTCCTGCTTATATAGAGGACTTGAGGTCAGACCTTTTAGTTTAGTGCCTTTTAGTGCCTAACTTCTATATTTTTGGGGAAAACTGTGGAACTACGAACTGATAAGAAGAACACGAGAGCAAATTAAGTAATCAAGATAAACCTACGATGGGGAACTTTGAAGAACTCTTCCACCTCCTGGTTGATCGGATTGATGACGATCACCTGAATTACGCTTTGTTTTAATTATCTTTTCCTCATTCTCACATATATTTTTTCCAATTTAGTGATGTGTTTGTATATCTGGCAAATGTTCTCTGGAACCACGCGAGTATTTTTCGAAATGTCGATTGCAAAAAAAATTGAATTTTGCTCATTGCAGAAGACTCACCCCGCATTTTGCTTTATCCTCTCTGTATCCACTCTCTCTCTCTCTCTCTCTCTCTCTCTTTCCTCTCTGCCTCTCTCGACTAACCAGCGTAAGAATGCAATGGACGGCAATCATGCTGTTCGCTCCGAGCTGCAGCCAGTTCGTCTGCACCGAGTAGATAACCTCAAAGAACAAAACATTTTTTTTCTCTCTTCTCATTAATACAATGTAAGTAACACTTTATAGCCCACGAAAACCGTTCTCGAGCTTGCTCCAGTTATTTTTACAATTACGCGGCACGTCAGACGCTTAGAGTGGTAACAAGAATAAAAAGGAGGAATAAAGAAAGTGAGCTGACCGAGTGCTGAAGAGAATCGCCGTAAACGAGGAAGGAAATGGCTGAGACTGGCATGTACAGGCAGACAACCACTGCAATTAGATTCTTCATTCTTTCTCTCTTTCTTTGGCACACCGAAAACTGTGAACATGCTGAACTCTTCTCTCTAATTGGTTCTTTCATTCAACAAGCAACAAAATGATCATGTAGAACCACGATATATAGCCAATAAAAACATATCTTTAAATAAATAAACTTATAGATAATTAAGCAATAGAACGAACGCGTGAATCCAAGGATGATGGAGCGGGTAAAGTTCTTGGGCTCTCGCATATCATTCTGGATAGTGGGGAAGACGTAGTGGCCAGAGAAGGCGAACAAAAATGTGCCTTCAAGAAATCACGCGATCTCACTGCCGTAAAATCCAACCGAAGAAAAACACCGAAAAATACTGAACAATAATTAGCAGGCTAACCAAGAGAAAGGATGACTTGATCCGAGCGAACCTCCGGATACGACGCAGCCTTGTAGCAACCTGCAACAAAATGTTGGTCTTTTTCAATTATAAAATCATCATTCAATTAATACTAGTCTGTTTAGAATACACAAATTAAGAAAAGGACTAAGGATTCTCTGATTAGGATCCTTAGCATTCTCCATAGCTATCTGTCCCTCTCTCTCTCTCTCTTAGCTCTCTGTCCCTCTCTCTCTCTCTCCTCTCTTCTTTTCTCTAACCTTCCGCATCTCTCGCCACTCCACCAACAATCATGCACACTGCCATGGTCGTCGTTACCATCGCAAGAACAATAACGGGCCTGCAACCATTCTTCATCAAACAATTAATTATTACAGCTTATTTATTATTCGATTAATATTTTAATTCCAGTTGATAAATAATTAGCCATCGAATTAAAAAAAATATTCATATAATTATTCACTGGAAAAACTTCAAATCATACCAGAAGTCAGCGGGGCTCTTGAGGTAAGTGAAAGGAGAGAGTAGCAAGGCCAGCACGACGATGGTCTGTAACGGTTCGTTAGCTTAATTATGCCAATTACTTTCACAATATTCCTTCATTTTATATACTTTGAAATTGCCAGTATTGCACAAATTCTTGTAGCGTTGTATTCTTTTTCTTTCTCCAGTCACTGCAACCATCTACTCAACACAGGGTCAGACCTATTTTTCAAATTCTAAACCACTTTCCCCATGCCGAGTTTACATCACAAACTACTACGTTCCCATTCACTAGCTCGCGACAATCTGATTTTAGTTTGCTTTTCCTTCTCTACTGTAGAGAGGGTCTACTCATTCTGCGATACTTGCAATATTTACTTTCCACCCACAGCCCTATTCCCAGACTGGGAAATGAGCAAATGTTTTCACACAGTCGCGCTCTTTACTCTCCAGAGTGTACACTTCTCTCTTTTTCCTTCTTCTCACCGACAAGCACAATTTCTTTCATGTACTTTGTCCTCTGCTCGGAGCTATGACTTTACTATCTCGTTATTTCTCTTTACCTCTCTCTCTCTCTCTCATTTCTCTCCCAATTTCCACAACTCCACTCTAACCTGGCAATACGACATCTCAACATATTGGCTGAGGAAGTGCTCCGCAAAGTAGTAGGCTATGTTGGAGGAGAGCAGAAGGTAGACAACGCAGATACCGAAGAGGGTCACGTTCACCAGCAGAGAAGTGAACTTCCTGAATTGGAAGAGCTTGTTCAATTTTAAGTTATCTCAGCCACAGTCTTACATATTAAATTTTTTTTTACATACTTAAGCACCAATCATTGTCACGGCACCGCATGGAGAGTTGTGCTTTTTGGCACGACTGCAATATAGATTTAAAAAAGGAAATGCCAAGGAATTCTAAACAGACTTGGCTCCGGGACCCATGCTCCTCTTCGCAATCTCCGGAAACGGCTTGCGGCAGTGCTCGTGGTACTCGGGCCAGCGTTTCTAACAATATCAACATCGT